>JANJYP010150086.1:0-23116 GCA_024605115.1 Rastrelliger brachysoma
TCTTTTAAGTATCATTTTACACACACAAACACGCAGCATGTTGGTGAGTTTTTGTAAAATATTTTTGTTACCATGGTGCCCTCTGGTGGTTTGAGCCTAATTGAATTTGATGCCATCAGTATATGAGTCACATATCAGGCATGAGGCATACATCTGTTACAGGAAAGTTTTTAAGGTGGATTTCACCTGTGGCTGAAATAAAAAGATAGATTAGGTAATTGTGATAAGGCTGTGCACATTTTTCTGTCCAAACATAACTGAAGCTGTTTTGCAAACTAAATCTGAACCTTAAACATCATCTGTAATGTGCATGAATTGAGACAAATTTGATGTTGCAAAAACAGTAGGATTATAGATAATTCATAAACTCCAAGCATGCAGTTCTTTGTATGAAAGCTGCAATTACTATTCAAGCAAACAACAATGACAGCCTGAGATAAACACTGTCAGTTTCCATCTGTTCCTCGTTGAGAGGTGACATGCCAATGAACTCTGCGGATCCTGTATCCTACTGTGATAGCAGTCAGGGGATTAACATGGATTCTTTGTTTGTTTTGGTGTGATGTGGGATTTATTCCTGCTTAGAGTGAAGCCTGTGAGCCAGTTCAGGCAGATAATTTAGTTTTTACAGTTGTCTACAACATGTTCTTCTTATTGTAACATGCAGCATGTCCAACACACCCTCCATTTTTAAGATAATATGTGGATCTTACTGTCTTGGTTTTAACTCTTTCCACCTGCTCCTCTGTTAATTGTGTGATTTTAACAATGTCATTTTGAATGATGAAGTCATCAAATGTTGAAAGGTTGCAGCTGTCAGTTGGGGCTGCTTGCATGTGAAACTCACAGCGAAATAGACAAAACAGACGAGCCGAGCATTTTTTTGTTTTTTCACAGTTTGCCATTCTGACTGTGGTGCTTTCTGTTGTTTGTAAGACATATGACCATAAAACTGCAGTGATGAAGTTGTCTGGAACAATGCATGTAATATAAGGTTGTGTATTTCTGGTTTTATAGAGGGGGATGAGGGAGGAGGAGTTCAGGAGAAATAGAGAAGAGCCAACCCTCGGCAACATACCATCAAGAGGTGAGCACTTAATTTGAACAGAGCTTCAACCTGTTTTTGTCTTTTTATATTATTGCAACATTTTTCATGTTTTGTTATGGATGAAAGTTCATTTTCCTCTGTAAGTTATTTGCAGTTCATAATGTCTGTATATCAGAACTCATTTTGCCCTCTCTCTGCCAGCCACTTTATCATACTTTAAGCCTTTTATCTCTTTTTCTCTCTCTGGTCCATCTCTCTTGTTCTCCCTCTTCATAGTTTTGCAAATCATGCACTTTTATACCTCCTCATTTGTACTTTCTTCAGTCCATAGTCTGACTAATTATTAAGTTTGTTCGTCTAGAGTAAAAAATAGATACAGTGAGGATGTGTTAAAAAAGTTAATAAATAGAATATTTAATTGGGCTTCTCGTTACATTCCACTTTTGCCTCGCTGAAAGATTCTTTGACATTTTAGCAGTTTCACCACTTAACGTGTGTTTGAACAAAATGTCATCACTGCACCTATGTATTTCATGTTTCATCTTTACAGCCCCATCTCCGTTTGGAGCTATGTCTCACTCTGAAGAGTCAACTGCAGGTAGTGGTGGTGCTAATGGAGGAAGATCCATGAGGGCTCGGGTGTCCCACCACCCTAATAGTTCCCATTCCACCCTGCTGCCTTTTAACAAGGGAGAGATGATCACTGTGCTGGTCCAACAGCCTAAGAATGGCTGGTTATTTGGACGATCTGACAACAGTTCACGGTGAGAAATGTTCTCCTGTTCCATGTTCTGCTTCACCATTTTCTATCTGTACCCACTGTATATGTCACATATGTTCAATAGCTAAACATATTAAGCTATTTTACAAACACTTTTTTTTTTTACAAAATCATCTGGTAAGAAAAAGATATGCATTGTAGAAAATGCTTAGTAGAAAATAAAACAATACTTTGATAATAAATAAATGAATGGAGAGACAATACAAGAACCACTTTTAACCACATTAAAGGATAAAAGATGAAACCGAAATATTATTAATAAAGAAATTCTAGCAGATTCTTTAAGGTGTATGAAAGTGTTCTTGTAAATATTTGTACTTTTACATTAACACTGAATGCACAAATCTCTCCTTTATTTTCTGACTCTTTCATTTTCAGTCAGGGATGGTTCCCAGCTACCTATGTGGAACCAATGGGGGATATACCAATGTCAACAATGTCAAGTATTTCCAGGTAAACATCTATTAAAATAGATTAATATATGACTGTTGATTTACATTTTGTGTCATATTATGCTACTATGTTTAACATCATGGCAAAAGGAAGGTATTGACATCTCATCGACGCTGCCAGTGTTATATTTCTGAACTACAAACAGAACATATGCTCTCAAAGGCCTATTCCATCTGATTCTATAACAACAGCCATAACAGCTCAGTGAGGCTGCACTTTGGTACTGCAATGTTTAAAATAAAATGCTAACTTCAGCATGCTGAAACGCTGACAGTGCCAACATGTTGATGCGCTGCAGGTAATGTTTATTATGTTCACTATCTTAGATTAGCATGTTGGCATGAGATAATTTGCAGATTCTACAACTTACAGTTTTGGTCTGATGATGGCGCTAAATGAAAAGCATTACCAAAGTCATTAAAATGTATCCGAAGGAAGAGCAAAAAAATGTCACTAAAAACATAAATGACAATTAAGACACCATCAATGCTATCAATCTAAAATGATCTTTTTCTGTTTTTTATATGACCTCATTTATAGTTTTTGGAGTTTGGTGTTTTTAACCTTGGTGCCCAGTTGGCTCTGTCATTAGCATCACTACTTGACAGCACATAGGTCTTAATCTTGATCATGGTCAGACTGCAAAATGCATGTGTTCTCTCCACGTTTGTGTGTCTCCATCAGTCCAAAGTAATGTAGGTAAGTCATGACCATAGATGTGAGTGTACTTGCAACTACTTATTAGTGTGCTCTGTGATGGACTGACAGTCTAACTGCTTAATAAAGTTTGCCTTTCAGACCTAATATGTAATAAATTTTGCAGCTCCTTTAGGCTGTCCCTACTGTTTTATGGATTTTAAAAGAGGGCCATCATGAAACTCATGCCTGGAATAATAGCATGAACTATTTATGATATGTGGGTGACCCATTGCTGTAAGGAGGACCGGTAAGAGTTTAGAAACTTAAGCATCGTTCAGTCACTGGGGACACCTGCCATGGCTAATGCTTATGTGAATGATAATGTAGATCAAAGGCACCTAATGTATGTATTGGATGTGAAATTTAATGTAGTTCAAACAGCAGAGCATGCTTTCACTTATATCTTTAGTGTCCAAGTCTAATATTCTTTGACTCTGAGGCCAATAAGCATCTTGGAAAGGAAAAGGAGTTCACATGTCAAGTAAGAAAAAAATGTTTTACACTTCACACAAATGTGAACTTTTGTGTATTTTCAGTGTTCCCACTCTCCGAAGCAACAGTATGATGAGCAGTCAGCACAACGTACCGGGAGGCAGCAGCAACAACGCAGGCCCACCTCCACCACCTCCACCGCCACCTCCATCTCAATCTTCAACTAAACAACCAGTTACCCCAACTTTTGATAGAAGAGCAAACTTAAATTCAGAAAACAAGGTATGGCAACCTGACACTGAGCAATTATATTTGTCATGTCATGTGTAGTTGAACTTAATCCATTCTCTCCCTGTATTAAAAGTGTTTTATATAAGTATTATAAGTCTTTATGAGTTAATGGCTTTATAAAAGTTTAATGAATCATTTACTATTACTTTATTAATCAGTTAAAAATCTGAAGCCGCCAAGTTTTCACATTACATGTTACATTAATAAATGATCATGTTTTTCTGTCTTTCTAATAAGAACGTTTAGTGACGCATAGAATCAGAAAATGATTTGTTAGCCACCATTATAGCCAGCACTTAAAACTAATAACTCTTATTGCAAGAACGCCTTATTAGAACAATGTGCTATCTACACTGCTAAATTAAATTCTTAAATTTCTGATTTTCATATTTTAGTAAAAGTAATTTTTCACAACCAAAGCAGAGATAACTGCAAGAACATAAACACACACAAAGGAAAATAGAAGCACCAAGTGAACTGAACACCTCTGTGTTTTCTTCAGTGAAAACAGAGCAATAATATGGGGCAGCTCCAAAAACATACAGCATATTGTGCATATCTTTGATCATATCTTGCGCATATATCCAGCAGGGGCACTGTGGCAAGGTGCTGTTCTCAATGACACCTCAACCCTCTTTCTGGTGGATGCAGGGAGGAAGTTCCAGCTGCTGATGGTGTATAGGCCAGGAGGTTGTGTGTGTGTGTCTGTGTGTACTCTTTTGTGTGTTACACTATCTTTTTAGTGAAACACCTATTTGAGGATTGTTCCTCTTGACTAAATAAGTCGTGTGCTGCACTCAACCCATCGTTTCTTCTGTGTGATAATGATTCCATTCCTTCACATGACAGTTTGAAAAGCATTGCTGTTTCTGTCAGGAACATGCAGAGAGATTTTAGCAGGAAGGAGTTTGATGAAAAGCCCTTCTCATCTTAGGTATTTCGGTTTCATAAAATGATTGATATTAAAGTAAATTATCATATTATATTAATAATTAAAAGGACAATGAGTAAGATATTTCAAAATTTCAGCTTTTAAGCTTTGATCATGTACTTAAGCTAACGTTGCAAATGACAAAGCAGTTTGTGATACTGATATATTTTACTCTGCATGTTTTCTGCTGTAGTTTCTTTTCTTGTCCATTTCTGTTGTAAAAAAAAAAAGTGTGATTTTTGCAGTTCTTCTCAACTGGACAAATGATGAAGTGTGTGTGGGGCTGTGTGGCACAGCACATCATTGAGCAACTTGTGGGAGGACTGACTGAAAGCAGAATAGCATGGGGTCAAGGACTAGAGCCTGCTGCTCCATTAGTTCATGTGTCTACATTTTGTGATTTGGGTTGGCCTTCATCTTGCTCATTTTTTTTTACCTTTCTCATATGTTTCGACAGAGATCACAATCACATGGAACACAAGCAGAACTCTTCCCGAGGTAAAAAATAATGTATCTGGAACACACACTGCTATACTTTGAAAGTGCAGACAGTTTGTAAAATGTTCAAATGGGGGCCACTTATGTTCTCCTCTGTAGAAACTAATGACATTTTTGAAGTATATCATGAACCCATTAAATCAGAGAATAGATGAGGGCAGTGATCTAAATGGCACAGAATCACTTTCCTTCCATTACAGTTTGAAGTGCAGTTTAGTGCTGAAACCATTTTCAGTTATGGCCATTTGGGAACAGTGGCTATAGTTCTCACTTCAAGTGAACTGTTTGCTAGATAATGCTCGTTGAAATGCAGTGCCCATTTCTCCTGCCATAACATCTGCTACTTGGCTCAAAGACATTACTGTATGCCAGAGCACTTTCTTATATATGTTTTCTCTGCTTTGTCTCTGTCTTTTATCTCCGTCTCTCCTTTCCTCATTCTTTTTTTTAAAGGGGTACCAACCCATTTGCTACAGTCAAGCTGAAGCCCACATCGACCAATGACAGATCAGGCCCACGCCTATACCGCTGATTCATTTTTGGCCTTGGAAACAGCAGTGCAGTATGTGCTGATGAAAGCTAAGTTAGTTGGACCTTCATCTGAGATAATTTTGTCATTCTATTGTTTGCTGTAGTGTCCTATTGCCTGTACCAAGTAAGAAAAGTGAGTGAAAAGTGAGTTTGTATAACTTTTCTAGGGTACTTGGATGTGTGCAAGGACTATAGGTGTACATTTTATTTTATTGTCTATAATGTCCATGTTGATTTGTACATGATTGCTCTGGTTTTGTGACCAGTAAAATGATATTGAATATACTAGCATGTAAATCATAAACCAATATGTGTATTGATCTTCTCTTTGATGATCACTCTCTCTTTGAGACGGCTGATTTATTAACATTGAAATCCTCTCTGACAAGAAATGTCAGATGACTTTGCTCATTTGCAAAGAAATGATTAGTGTCTGTGAAGTGTATATAATGTACAGTTGATGTTAGGAATTGATGTGTACCAGTGTCAAATATGATGTCATTATTTTAGCTCAGGGATGATGTCGTGTACTGTATTTAGCTGCTTCAGAGATCTTTTTAAATGTCTTTATTGCCATTGTATTGTGTCTATGCCATTTTTCTCTCCATGGGCTACTAATTTATGTCCATAGCTAAATGTTAATTATGTTACAGATGTAATTTGGAAAACTGGCTTTTAGAAATATGATGATGTAACCTCTGGCAGAGAGTGTAATATCTCATAAAAAGAGGATAAAATGTCTGCAGCTGAAATGTAATGAATAATGCAATGTATTTGTGGTTAATGTAATGTCTTAATAGCATCATTATTCCTTAGTGTATCACTCAATTAGCAGGTGACATATTGAACTAATGGCATAACGATAATATGGATCTATAATGTGATAAAGTGACTAAAGAATAATATGGATATATTGCCTTATTATAATATTACTATTACATAATACTGTGTTTATTAAAAGGACACTGTAGTGTATAACATTTTGACACTTTTGTTTGTTGTTTTTGAATATCACTTTTGTTAAGAATTGACATTGGCCGTTGAAGTCTAAACTCAACCTTTGTGCTTGTTGTTTAAGCGTTAGCATAGCCTCTAGGTTTCGGATCTGTTTATTTGCTCAGGCAGTATAATGGCCTACTAAAGAAGATCAGGAATCCTGTGTTGCCTGTTTGGGTCCTCCGCCGGGGATACTTAACCCAAATTGAACCTCAGTATGAATCCAATTCTGCTAATGGCCTCACAGCATGGTTTTGTTAAACTGGCACAGCACATCTGAATAAAGACAGTTTGGCAAGTGCAATAATACAACACTCTCTTCCCTTTTCTATTAAGTTATATTCATATGTAATATACAATGTTAAGTAAATGCTGGATAATTGCACAGACTTTGATTTAGTGCAGTTTCCACTTCTCCTGTCACTACTGAGACAATATGGACAATGTTAATGAATGCTAACAAATGACACTGAGGGATAATTCTAACCTTTGTAAAAAGCTTTGTAAAACGTCTCTTTATACATTATCATGTTGCTGTCAAACTGTTATTGACGTGATAAGAGTAAAAGTGGCAGTGAAATAGAGAAAGAGGGAAGAGACAGAAAAATTAGATAAGAGATAGGAAAGTCACATCAAAGGACAGAATTAAGAGAAGAGTCTTGGTGAGTCACAGATGGTTTTTTTTTCATCATTTTATTTTATTCTTTCACAGCTTAACTTCTTTCTTCTTTTGGTATGTTTTACAACAGCTCATTACCAGAGGAGAGAGGGGTGGAAAGATGGATGTAAGGATAGGTGGTGGCGTATGAGGGGCAGATTAAAAGAGAGGGAAAGCATGAAGGAAAAAGAGACAGAGGGGAAAGACAAAAAAAAAAAGATGAGGGTCATTCTCTTATAGTATCAGTTTTCTTTAAATATCTGCTTTATGCTTTAAAACGTGGTTGAGGTTTATTCCTGCAGGCATGTTTTATATCTATACATAAACAGAAACAAGAAGTTTGTATAAAAAGGAAAAAATAAATAGGGAGTGAATTGGAGCTGTGGAGGGCATTTGATGGGTACGTGTGTGTGCGTGTGAAGGTGTTGGAGCATTTAGGGCTGCAAACCACAGCAAACTTCAGTGCAGCATGGTATTTAGTGAGGAGAGCAGTGGGGGAGAGGTTGAAGAAGAGGTGTGTGTGCATGTGTGTGTGTGCATGTGTGTGTGTACGTGTGTGTGTTTGTGTTGGGAGATGGCTGCAATCTGGTGGGCTGTTTGTTGGGTGAAGTGAGGCGTAGGTGCTGAGTAGGAAAGGGGTGTGGCAGGGGTTAGGAGGTGATCTTGGAGCGCTAGTCATTCATGATAGGTGACTGTTCATTCTTTCACAAGGGCAGCAAACTCTGCAAGAGAGAGAAACAAAACAAAAGTTTTCATCCAAAAATCACCACTCATTTAGAGATGGATTTCCTGCCTTAGTACGGTAATATATTTTTCCTCCGTTTTAAATCTCACAGTGTCTCAACTTTTCAAATCAATCAAAAGAAGTAAAGTCATTTTATGCTTTGGAAAATGCTGAGCAATCAATCTTTGGTTTCAGCTTTTCCATTGTGAAGATTAGTTTCTTTTTTATTAAACAGCATTTACAAAATACAGTACACATTGAATAAAATAACTTATATAAATGTACATTTAATTAAATTATTAAATGAGGTCTAGTGTAGAAGTATAGAAGAAGATCTCATGGCCATAATAACAACAATGTTGTTGTCTGAATACCTAACATTAATCAAATACGCCTACAATGAACTACAGTATATTCTTATTGATTATTCATTAAACTAAAAGAATTTAAGTGCTCACATTTAGATCAATTAATGACCCATAAGTAAATACGTAGTAAATCCCACACTGCAGCACATGCAAACATTCTGCCAGTATATGTTTGGACATGTGACTTTGGTTTGTGTGTACTTGTGTGTGTGTGACCCTGTGACAATCCCACTAATGGAATTTGATGTTGCTGTTTACCATCAACTCCAATCTTGCCATCTCCATCCTTGTCGGCTGCTCTTAAAAATGCTTTGGTTTCTTTGTCTGTCAGGTCCCTGCCATCTTTGGCAAAACCCTTCAGAACGAATCTAGACAAGGACAGAAAAGTCAAATGGATTTGTGTCAAAGAATACTAATGGTTAATTTGCAGCAAGATCATTCATTGTATATATGCATACAGTATAGCATATTTGTTTGTGCATTTGACCTACTTGAGCTCCTCCTCCTCTATGAAGCCGCTGTTGTCGGCGTCCAGCACCGTGAAGACCTTCTTCACATCATCAGAAGACTTGGCCTTCAGACCAATCATCTCAAAAAACTTCCTGTGGTCAAAGGAATCAGCAACTGCACACACACACACACACACATACACACACACACACACACACACACACACACACACACACACACACACACACACACACACACACACACACACAAAGATTAATATTTTGCACGCACCTTTAAACCCCCAAATTTCCTTATAATGACCTTGAAATCCTGCACACATGAGTAAGTGTGCATACCGATAAGCACATAAACAGGCAGGGGATGAAACTGAAAGTTATTTTAATTTACTGAAAGTTGCTCATTCTGATCTGGGTGATGAGGCCCAAAGGCAAAAGAATTAATTGTAATGGGGCGGCTTTCTAATAGCGTGACAGTTATAGACTGAATGTTTGCCAGAGGACCTGTCAGTACTGGGTCATGGAACTAAGTCGTCCTCCTTTGTCTAAGCTATGCAAGCAAACATTATAGCTAACCACAGGTATGCACATACATAAAAGAAAGGCATGGCACTGTCATATTTGCCCATTATTACACAGGCCAAACAGTAAGTATTTGGACAGTTCTTTAAACCTTAGTGTCCAAAGTCTAACGGTTCAAGCACAGTTGGAGTAGGCTACACGTTTGTTGCACAGCTGTGTGTCATTTCAACATGTGGCCCGATGGCTATGTTCACAATACAGACTGAAGTGGCTCTTTGCTACCAAGTGACTCAGGCCTGAGTTTTTCCATAACAAATCAAATCACATTTTTTCACGTGAAATCTAGGTCATTTCCATAAGGAGTTCCAAATCTGATTCATATCTGATCTCTTGATATGTGATCACTGTCAGAGCACACACATCAGAATTCATGTGGCATAGAAATTAATTCAAGCACAGCCATTTAATGGATGTTTATGTTGCTGTTGTTGGTAGTCTTATGCACATGTGGCTCACATTTCAGTTAAATCTACACACACATGGAAGATTAGGACCACCCAGATTGTATTGTGACTTGCTAACATGAATGTGAACCATTAAAACAAAAAGGCTGGATCTGACTGAAAAATTTGAAATTGAGCATAAAGGCCTACAAGGTGAATACAGTCAGAGTTGATTGAAAGTTGGGAGCTGCCATTGAGATTGAGCAGTAATTGTCTGTCAATATAAAGAGTAAAGAGGTGACCATGCAAGTGAAGAACGTAATAATAAGGATGGAAAAAGAAGCAAAATCTATCAGAGGTATTAAATTTGCCAAAACAAACAACTGCATACATTCTAAAAATGAGAAAATCGATACATAAATGTCCAAATACCTACTGTGTGGATTGTATATCTGTAAAGATTTGTAGCAGTGTTAATTGCTACAAATCTGTGAAATCTACTTAGTAGTATAGATTTTGCACAACAAATTGTTTCAGTCAACATCTTGGTTCAACAGTTATGTTCAATACTAGCTGAAAGCTGAACCAAGCTCAGGAATGTGGAGTTGAATCCAATCCCACATCATCCATCTCCTAAGTCTTAATGATATCTATGAGGTTATTTGGACCAGGGCTGGCTTACATTTGCAGCCAAGTAGTACACTCAGCTGCAATTAGCTCTCCACACCAGGCTACCCTTTGATTTATATGTGGGAAGATTTTTTTTTTTTTTTTTACCTGCAAATGCATCGAGAGCTTTCTTGATGTCATCAGCGTTGAGGATGCTGTTCATTGCCATCTTGGCTGTTGGACAGGAGAGATGAATGGAGGAAAAGAGAGGGAAGAAAGACATAAGGACAGAGAGAAAGGAAAAGACAGAGAGGGGACAAGGTTAGAAACAAGGTCGCCAGAGAGCAGAGAAAGAAATCCCAGACATTCTCGTATTACACTGATGACTCTCTAGAAATGGAGCAGGAAACCAGGACATGTGAGAAGGAGGTGATGAGTGACAGGATGAATCAGTGACAGTCAAAGTGAAGTGATAAAGGGAGAGAGGGAAAGGAGATGTGACAGAGGTTAAGAGAGGATATGTTAGAAGGATGGTGTTGAGGAAAAGAGTTGAAGTGTTTGGGAACCTGTGATCAGACATGCTGTGGTGATGAGAGAATGCATCAAAAATAATACAACTGAAGGAAAGATAAAGATGTAAAGTAAACACAAGTATGAAAGAGAGGAGGGAGGCACAGGGCAACCAGCAAGGTGTTCATAACAATGTTTTCCATTTTCCATGTGTGATATCATTGAGTTACAGATGAAAGCGGGGCACGGGGCCAGTGAAGTCGGCAGGGGTTTAACAAACCATCAGAGTCTTGTGCTGTGTCTGAAATACCACAAGAGGATTCAGTTTGTCAGCCTAGTCCGGACGCAGAATCTTTTTGTACTCCACACTAATGAAAGGTGAGCTCAGCACTTAACGATGCTTTTGGCTTTTTACTTTGTGCATGTGACTGAACTTGATCGCTGCTCATGAAGTTGTCACCTTCTCCCCCCGACTTTGACTGATGTCCTCCTTTACTCTGTCACCATTGCAAACACACTCATATACAGCACATATAAACTTTCAGCTGAGGACACAGGGAACTCTTAGCAAGTGGTGAAGGAAGTCTAGAGAGCGTCACTGTCCAAGATTGAGTGGGCAATGTGGATTAGAGGATGCTCATAGTGGTCTGATAAAACTTAATAGGGATTTGCTTGGGAAAGGAATTATTTCAAGTAAAGTGTGTGACAGATGACTGACACTTGACTCACACATCCATACCGGCATCATCAATCAACTGAACACACACACACACACACACACACACACACACACACACACACACACACACACACACACACACACACACACACACACACACACACACANCAGTTATTCATCTGGATACAGATGATGTTTTAGTAACTTTTGGTGGTCTTTATCTTGGATGTCTAGGCCCAGCTGCGCTCTTAGATACGCTCACACCAATATACAAAACCTTAGCAACAACCTTAGCAATCAAGGCTACAGAACAGTTGTTTACGGGTACGTGTGACAATCTGACATCAGAGCTAAAGCATGGTTTCTGACAGGGAGCATTTCTAAATATGTTAACTTCAAGTTCTGAAACTTTGATCATGTTTAACAAAGATATCTGACATCATAGCAATCATAAAATAAAATAAATCTACCAAAAGCATGATGTAATATAGAATTAAATATCTCAGAAGAAGATGACAATGCTGAGACTGTATCACCATCATCTTTTATACCATCATCATCATCACAGTGTTCCCTCTATGCAGCAGATAATGCTGAGCTGGCCCATATCACCGCTCTGTCCTTCTCAGAGTTAGAAATACAGTCTGAGTCTTCTGTACACTTCCGCCCATTACAAATCACTCTTGCCACACTATTTTGCTGTATCACGCCTCAAGCAGTCTCATTATTCAAACATAATCTGCTTCATTATTTCCCAAAGTGTGCTTTTATCTGGCAGTATTTAAGACAAATATCTACAACAACACTAATGTTATTCATTAAAGTAAAGAACTCATCATGTATTAAACAGAGAGGACACTTATAATAAGAATGATCATGCTAGGATAGCTTGATCATTACGTTTAAAGTATTTAAGAAATTAACTACTGACAAATAAATATAGTACATGGATATATATTTCATTGGTGTCACACTCAGATTCAGTGATATAAGAGCTTCTGGAGTGGTAGGGTGTTATCAGCTTTAGAAACATACTGCTGTGCACACCAATCAATACTGAACAGTGCTCAACTTGTGTGTTCACACATCCAATCTTTTATCATTATTAAAGTACAGACTCCTTTCCTGACCTTTAGCACAAAGGTGTCCACAGGGGGAAAAGAAACAATTTACCGTGAAATGAGGAGGATAAGATTGATTTACTGAGATATCTCAGTCAGTATGCTGCCAGTTGAAGTGTATAGTCACCCACAATGATTTATTCAAAGGAAAGCATGAAGACAAATTGGTGTTATGCTTATCTGTTGTCTGTCTCTACAGATTTCTGATCTGCCAATAATCTGAATTTAATCTAAGACTTTAATCTAACCTGGCAAAACGCACTTGTGTGTTTATCTATTTATTATTATACGCATAGGCTGTTCAGAGCTGTTAATGGCCATATAATAATAATAATGTTAATTTAGGTATAAAGATAGAGTATTTATGCAATAACTAACTGTACATGGAAAGGAGAAGTATAAGACTATGAAAGGTTTCTGCAGGGAACCGATGGCATCTCCAATGCCTCCTACATGTGAGGCCTTTGAAGCAGAGCAATAATGTGTTATAGGGGTTTCCTTCAGTGGGGAGTCCCATCACCCTGATGGTCACTTTAGGTGTGGGAAACCTAACCTCGCTGCAGGGTTGCCAACTCTCATGTCTACTGTAACAGCTGCATGAAAGTGTGAATGCAAGTGTCTATACACGTAAATATTTACGTGTGTTATGGTGCCAAACAGGCTAGCGTGATGAGGTGGAAGGCTTAAAGAAGAATGTCCCTGCAATTCACGAAATTTGAGCCTCTTGTGCTCAGTTGACCACTCATGTTTATGAGGCAGTGTGTAAAAAACAGAGAAAATGTGTGTATGTGAGTATGTGCTACAGATATAATGTACTGGAGAAAAGAATACACCACTTCGGTATCATTGCATGCCATTTATGAACTAGAACTGAACTGTTGTCCTCTACATAAATAGCTTTTGAAGGTATTGTATGTTGACGTTTTACCCTTCATGCTGCTGTATCATTGCACTGCAACTTTGAGCATTATTTTGAGTAATCATTGTTTTTATGTGAATCATCCAACCCTTGAGCTATATGCTATTTTAAGTTTAACTGAGGTCACCAATATTGGGATTTCTTTTGTTATTACTTACAGAATATGAAAGCCCATTCCTGTGTATGTACCTTTGGTTATTTACATGAAAAGAATAGCATGGAACAGAAGATACAATATGTTTCTTACAGGCTGTAATGAGGAAGAAAATGTTTGATGCAGCGAGATTTATGTGAACAATAGAGTTACATATATTTTCTTGTCATATAGGATGTCAAACCATGCCCACTGTCACACCATAAATCTAAATCTAAACAATTCTTGTAAACCGTTCACCTGAAACACAAAGAATCAGTGATTTTCATCTTCCATAAAAGCTTTCTATCTGATTAGCCACTGATCTGCATAGTTGATCTTCAAATAAGCTTGATGGTTGAATAATAGTGAGAGCTATCTTTTCAGGGTGCATTGCAATGTCTATTGATTTTACAGAGATGCTGATAGGGAGTACAATGGTGTTTGTTCGACTACAAAAGCAAATGCACACACTCATACAGGCACACAAACACACAGTAAGGAAATAATGAATTTGATAAGTAGTGCAGAGGCCTGGGGATCATCTGGCTGTTATCACCGCTGTCCACCATCTAATCCTCTGGCAGGTACGGGGCAGGATAGCTTAACCAGACAGTTACAGCTTGGCAACAACAATGCCAATGTGTGTGTGTGTGTGTGTGTGTGTGTGTGTGTGTGTGTGTGTGTGTGTGTGTGTGTGTGTGTGTGTGTGTGTNTAGAGTACATAATCATCTTTCTGATTGGCTGAGGCAGTTTGTAAGTTAGAATTGTTCTATTTATATATGTGGGCACTTCTTTCTCACATAATTTTAGTCAATTTGCAGAATATGTCATTTGCAGCAAATCTGTTTAGCAGTTTCTGCAGTTTTGTATATGTGAAAACAATTAAAAAAAGAGTCTCCAGCCTTGCTATAGTGGCTCTGTGAGCCTACATAGACTGCATTTAGACTGAAATCAGAATGTGTTTAAACAATGCAGAGGAAATGGTGCATGGAGGTATATTGTTAAGATACTAGTGATAATGGAGTTTGAGTTACATATTGATGCGTTTAAAGTATTATCAGATGTTAAAACACAGCATAGTGGTTGGTAACACTCACAGAAAGGTTTTAACAACTCTGAAAAGTTCTCAGTGGACCAACATCACTGTTCTCTGGAGCCATGTTTGGCTAAAAAGTGTGTTTGGATACATAAGCATGTTTACCCCTTGTCACACAATCCCACTTAAAATGGGAACAACTAAGAATCACATTGTAATAAAGTCCCACACTAATGAGATGACTTTGCAAAACAAACGTGATAAAATCAGTCTTAGGCATACAGATTCATACACATTTGCATAAAATATTAATAAACAAATTAAAGATGTAAATTCCATTTAATGACCTATTGAAAGCAACAGTGTTATGAGTGTTAAAAAAGCATACATATTTCATTCTGACACACAAACAAAATAGCCTGTGTTTGCCACATTAATTAACTATGATGGCTTCCACAAATGAATATTCATGGTATATTATGCATGTACTGTACATGCAACATTTTTTATATGTCATGATGATCATTCTTAGAATCATGAGCACATAGAAAAAATTCTCAAGAGGAACTTTATGCCTTTTACTGCATCAGTATTTTGACAAAGTTATGTAGCCCTGCAGCATAGATGTCAGACTGTAGTCAATCTCATTAGATGTAATTAAAAGTTGACCTTGAAAGATATCACAAGTAAGCACTGCAACAAAGTAACGCCTGTGTCGCCTATTTTGGCAGCAAACTGTTGCTATCAAAAAGTAATTACCTTGTTGATGTACTGTCTCTGTATCTAAATCTAATCTTTAGTCTATAAAGGAGCCAGTAAAAGAAGATAAACTACATTTTATCACACAATTCTTTAGCTCAGACTCTATCACCTTCCATATTAGTTTGATTGATCACTGCAATTGATTACAGAGGAACATTTTAAAGAACTGTTATTTCAATATCTATCTCCTGCTGTCCATATTTGCGCCTTGTGATGAGTAACCCTGACCTTAAAATGTCATCTGAGCTAGTACACTAAAATATTGATTTTTTTTCTAATTTATACTCCTGTGTAATATCTCAATTATTCATTTCTTTGTCTTACCTGGAAAGTGGATGACAGGTTTTGAGTTGGGAGAGGTACTACGTACAGGAGGGACATCCAGTAAAAGATCAGAGGCACTGCTCTTTCTGTTTTATATGTGGCCTCTCCAACTATTTTAGGATGAAAAATGAAAGCCTAGTTCAGCATGGGGTCAGTGATGGGCTGCTGGGCTCAGGCATATCACTTTCCTGACTGCACTCATGCTAATTAAACATTACTATTAATAATCGTCAATCTCCACCTCTCATTCCAGCCAGACTTCTTTTCTTATAATCACCCTTTCTCGACCCTCCCTTTCTCTAATGCTCACTCCTTCCTCCCTACAGGCATTTGATTTCTCCACCTAATATTCTCACTCCTCCCACCCGAGGGACCTCGCTCCTTCCTCCAGTCCCCCTCTGATACGATCTCTCCCCTTCTCTTTGAGTCTGACTCTGTTCTCTTAAACTTTTAATTTTCACTTTTAATTCTCATCTACCATTTTCTCCTTCAAGGCATTCAGCATCATCAGTGATAAATTATGGGGATCAGTCCTCCTGCACCACTAGTGTTTTTTTTTAAGTAATCTAAAACATCAGAGTGAAGGTAGTAATAGAACAAGCCTCTTTTGTATAATTGTTAGTCAATTCATTCTGCCAGTGTCCTTACTGCTGCTACGCCTACCACAACAGTTTAAACTGATAACACAGACAGGTTTACCCTCAAAATACTTTTAAGTAGTTTTAGAAACAGTGGAAACTTAATTTCAGATAGTGTTACACAGAAGTTCCCCGTCAGCAACTGTAGATTTTAATGATTAACATAACAACTTTTTCTCAGCAGTGTCTAACTAGCTAAGAAACAAGCTTGTTCATGTTTCTTGTTTGTTTTTTTGTTTGTTTTTTTAAAGATAATCTTGTTAAAGAGACACATTGTTAATAGCTAAATATACAATGCCATGCTAAAAGCCTGTAGCTTCAAGTTGCATGTCTCTGGCCTAAAGCTAGCATCCTAAATCAGATTCTCAAAATGTTCATATTTAACATTACAAGAAAGAAAAAGGGTGACGAGGAGGGGTTGTAGAGGTTTTTAAAAGTTGATGAAATGGTCTGGTTTTCACTGTTATGTGAGTCTCCAGCATATTGATAGCGGCTCCCTGACATCCTCAAAATAAGACTCAATCTCCCGGAAACAGGAGCAAGCGAGTAGGACTGGAAGCAACTGTGTGTGTGACTGTGCAGCACGTGTGGGAGAAAGCATCTGATGCTCTCTGCAGACAGGCCGATGGACACATTAGCACATTATTGACTACTAATGTGCTAATTGGCTTATGTTAGTGAAGCCAAACATGGTGTGCCCAACACTTTCACTGTTGTGCTATTAACTTTTGAAATGCTAAAAAAAAGACACCATCCAGAAAAATCTTTGAGATGCTGAGTATCACCCTCTTTGTAGCCCCAACATGGGAAAATCCAAGTCTTGACAGGCTTCCTGTGTCTAGTTGCAAAGTTGCAAAGCTATGATGAACAATTGTTGTTTGGGTTAAGGGTTAGCAAATAGTAAATGGATTCACTCAGAGATTGCATCCTGTGGAAGATTGAATTAAAACATTTGTGGGCACTGTGGTATTATGTGAAAGCAATACCCAAATGTGCATTGATCCAGAAAGCCTGCATGGTCTAGTTCATCTACAAAGCCATATTGTTACTGTGTGGACAGGCTTTTCGTCGCTATCCCCAATAATAAAACACTCAGGCATTGGCAGGATATATATCCCTCTGAAACAGCGGCAGCACTCCCTGCGCAGGAATCCTCCCTAGGGCTCACTTGTAGATGTGAGGTGATTATACATCACAGCAAATATCAGCTGTTTCCACCAGTGGTATTAGTGAAGAACCTCTCACAGTGACCTTTATGGGGCTTCAGTTAAGAGAGACAGATTTGAGACTCAAAGGCTACTGTCTGTACATGAAACCCATAAACAAGTTTCATTGGGAGGGATAGATTTATGTGTGCAAGCTGTGTGCGTGATGTGAATGTTTGTGTGAGCCGGAGGGTGGGGAATGGTGCGAATGTGCGTGAGACATGAAAACAGGGATCAGTCTGCTGCTTTCAACAACAGGTGTCATTACTGTCATGGTATTATATTGATGTAACAGCTATCAAATTTATGATAGACTTTTTATTGATGTGGGGTGTTTTGTACCACAGTTTTTGAAAGTGGCAGGGGTATATTACCTTTGAAACTTTATCATTTTGTAGAGACTGCACCAAAACATAATCAATTATGTTAACCCACAAATGGCCATAATCATACGCCATCAGTATCAGTAATGTACCACTGCTGATATAATTATTTTTTTTCAGTAATGTGTAGTAGGATTACAAAGACTTCTGGAGTGCTGTATGTGTAATGCTAGCTGTTTGATAGTCATTTATATGTTCCAAACCATATCTTGCCTGCTTGTTAAAAGACAAACATTTCAATTTTACATGTGTTAATCGCAAGAGATGCAGTATGTGAGTATAACAAAATATTTTGAATTGTATAACAGCAACTTTGACAGAGGTGGTGGCTAATTAACGAAAGTAACGTAACGAGTAATATAATGCTACCTTACATTTGCTGCTGAGTAATGGGTAAAATAATGCAATTACTGTTACAATAGATAATGTGTAATCAATAATTGATTACAATTTTCAAAGAACTTGCTCAAAACTGCTGACAAATTATCTATTAGTCATTTTTCTAAGAGGACGAGCTGATCTGCCTACTTCTTTGAAACTTGCCTGTGAATCTCTTTTATCTCTTTCTGTCCTCTACTTTGTATTCCCCTCTGCAAAACAGCACAGGGACATCACTCTCAGTCTAATTCTAACCTTCTTCTCAAAGTCCTAAATGTTTTTAACTATTGCATGCCCTCTCACTCATCCCTCCCTCAACTGTCTTTATCTAAATTTGGTGCTGACACTGATCCTGTCATTCCTTACATCTTTCTCTTTTGCTGTATCACCTTCTCCATCCCCTCAGAGCAGCCAAAGGGCTCTAGAGGAGGTGAGGTGGGGGTGAGGTGGTGGGAACCTTGATCCCATGGTGTACCAGGGTGCTTTTTGCAGTTTTCTTTGGGCTGACAAGTGGCTCAGCAGGAGGAGGAAGGAAGGAAGGAAAGAGAGAAAGAGGTGATGGAGCAGTGACAAGCCAAGGAGGGAGGGAGATAAAAGTGGATGTTGAAAGGAGAGAGACTGAAAGAGGAGCTCCAACAGAGCAAAAGAGAAAAATAAAAAAGCGAGAGATGAGACCAGCGAAATGGAAGAGAGATGGAAGTCAACAACAGATCTCACCAGGGAATGTTGATTTTAGATGAGGCATAGAAAGGTTTGTGGAGTAGTATAAGAAAAAACTTGCATAACTGCTGAAAAATGAGGAAAAGATATTTGCAAAATTGAAAGTTTTTTTTCTCACCCAAAGTTTAAATACTGGAGAAAGGAGGGAAACCTTTCGTAAAACTATGTTTTCCCTCTATTCCCTTATTAACGGCAACATGACATACTTAATCAACACAAACTCCTTGCAGCTAAACTGTATTAGAGTTTGAGTCCCAGTTGTCCCTTCGGCTTCATTAAAAAGGCTTTGGGCTTGTGTGATTACTTATGGGACTCCCATTCATTGCTTGTTTGCGATTGTTTCAAATAGATATATGAGTCACATGGGAGCTNCATTAGAGTTTGAGTCCCAGTTGTCCCTTCGGCTTCATTAAAAAGGCTTTGGGCTTGTGTGATTACTTATGGGACTCCCATTCATTGCTTATTTGCGATTGTTTCAAATAGATATATGAGTCACATGGGAGCTAACTGGCATATTAATGCAGGAATTTACAACCTTCCACAATGAAAATGTATGTGGATTTTCCATTGGGGCTTCCTTAGCAGTCAGGCAAACCACCACCATATCTGTTGTTAATCACACAAACAATTATGGTTTATTGTAAAATCCTCTTGAGGGTGTTTCACTTTATCAAATGTTTGTGGTGCAGAACAAATATGTTAGTTGCACTGAATATCTTTTCAGAGTTGGTGTTGAGTGAATCTTGTGACTCGATTAACACTACTCATTTCCACCTAGTGTTTTCCTCGTCTTCTTTTGGCACACCATATACGCTTCAGGGCACATCATGAGACATTTATATTACTTACTGAAACTTAGAACAAAGATAAGTTATTCTCGGGATCAACTAAGAGGATAAAAGAAGAATTCCTGGGAGGAAAAGAAGAGTGAAAAAGTGATAGTGATGAGGTAAGATAGATGCTGAGAAAGAGATGCCTTTGAACCTGAGTCTAGGTAAGCCAACATAATGCCGACATGTTTTGAACCTGTTTAAGGATAGCAGAGTGAGATAGTGAGAGAAACTGAAAGTATGCCTCTAGCCTTTTTCTGTTTCTGTGCACATTTTGATTTCCTGCATTAAAATAACATGGATTTGACCTTTTTTTCCAAGGACTGAGGTGTATCCAAGAGAACTGGTTTAGTTTTAGCTTTGGTAGGGACATTTTTTGTTGGACAGCCAAAATAATTGTGTATGTGCACCATATCACTCTTTTATCTATACTATCTATATGTACAAATGCACACACGTAAAGAGCCTGACTTGCATGAAATCACAGTTTGCATCATTGTTTTTTCTCTATTATTTTTATTGAGAGACTATTTATATATAACTCTATAACCATAATTACTATTCAAAATGTAATTTAAATGTATGACAACTTGTACTTTGCTGCTTCTGCATATCTTTCATATTGTGGATTTGAGAAAAGTGTGGTACCACAGTAATGCTGAAATCTATGTTTGAATCACCTCAAACAAGCATTATTTTTCATTCAGCTCTTGAACTTGTAGCTAGATTGTTTATTATGGCATCAGAGGTCTCCTGACAGGCTACAGCTCACCTGTGTCACCTGTGTGTCTCCATCGGCTCTCTGTGTAATATCATCTCATCTCTCTTTCAGTATTAAGAATAAGGTTGCATATAAAGTCTGTGTGTTTGATTTATTTCACTTGGAGTAGTAAACGAGTGCTGAAGATTGAGCAAATGTGACAGACTTCAAAGACAAGGACGTAAGAGAAGGAGAAATATATGATTGCATGGAATAAATGCTGAAGTAGACACTAGCTACTGNGTTAACTATACTATCTATATGTACAAATGCACACATGTAAAGAGCCTGACTCTGCAAAATGTTTACTGTACTTTACTGAATTAGCATTTTCTGACTTGCATGAAATCACAGTTTGCATCATTGTTTTTTCTCTATTATTTTTATTGAGAGACTATTTATATATAACTCTATAACCATAATTACTATTCAAAATGTTTTTAAATGTATGACAACTTGTACTTTGCTGCTTCTGCATATCTTTCATATTGTGGATTTGAGAAAAGTGTGGTACCACAGTAATGCTGAAATCTATGTTTGAATCACCTCAAACAAGCATTATTTTTCATTGAGCTCTTGAACTTGTAGCTAGATTGTTTATTATGGCATCAGAGGTCTCCTGACGGGCTACAGCTCACCTGTGTCACCTGTGTGTCTCCATCGGCTCTCTGCCAGATCATTAGGTTTAATATCATCTCATCTCTCTTTCAGTATTAAGAATAAGGTTGCATATAAAGTCCGTGTGTTTGATTTATTTCACTTGGAGTAGTAAACGAGGGCTGAAGATTGAGCAAATGTGACAGACTTCAAAGACAAGGACGTAAGAGAAGGAGAAATACATGATTGCATGGAATAAATGCTGAAGTAGACACTAGCTACTGTTTTTATATGTTTAAGATGGAGGCACCTACACTTTTTAAATTAGTATTATGACACAGTCACATGCTTCTAGGCAGCACAATCTTTGTCCTGCATGTGCATTATATTACTCTTTCTCAGCAGTTTTCCCCCATCTGTCCCTCATACTGAAAAGGTGCAGCAAATGGAGTAGACTTAGAATGGAGGAGGAAATGTTAATGGCAGAGTGTGGATAGAAAAATAAAGAGGCAGACAATCAGAAAAGAGGAGAACTATAGACAGTGCAATGTACTGAGCAGGGTAAATGTTTAGATAGATAGATAGATAGATAGATAGATAGATAGATAGATAGATAGATAGATAGATAGATAGATAGATAGATAGATAGATAGACGGACAGATAAATAGGGGTTAGAGGACATGACAGTAGAAATGAGATTGAGACAGGAGAAGGAGAGGAATGATTTGCCTGTTAATAAGAAATCCAATCTAATCTTGTCTGCTGTCTGTTTTTGGCTATGTGTGTGTGTCCATGTGTGTCCAGTATCCACCTGTTTAATCATTGCTCTTTCTGTGTTAATATCAAGCCATCAAGACAACCCCCTCCCCTCCTCTATATAATCAGATTCTGTTAAGATATAAGGCTTAACTCATCAGGCTCATTTTGATGCAAAAGAACAGTCCTCGCTGCAGGGCCTGCAGATGTTGGACAGAGCACACCCTCTATCAGAAGAACACTGATACCAAGAGACCTAGAGGACAGAAAGAATGATTGACTTGTCTGTACACATACAGAAGGATGATGCCTTGACAGAGAAAAGCTGGGATGATGGAGAGCAAAAAGAAAAGGCAAAAGACCGTGTAGGGGAAAGAGGATTTGTTGGATGTGATTTAGGGAGGAAGATGTATGTGTGTAGTGACAAAAAACTGTCAGGTATTCATGTTTCAGTCTGTTGCTGTGGACAGTCTGGAAAATTAGATTTCCCATGCCACTATTGGATCTATCCAAGCCATGAGGTGTCAAGGCTGTTGTTTTTATCAGAAGCAGTATCTTCATCTCTTTTGTCTTTATTGATATCACCACTACATTCAATCCAACATTAATAGATTTTAAGGTCATTACATTAAAAGGAAGTGTTTAGAATTTAGTTATATCTGTACAGACATTGAATATGTATGATATAGTGTATAATCAAATAAGAACCAGTGAGTTTCATGACCTCAGACTGAGTACTTTGTAACTATGTAGAGAGCAGATCCCCTTCTACTAGAACCACATTTTCAAACCCACAATCCAGTACCCTGCTCTGTAGCAGGCCTTTCATGTTTTATGCGAGTTTTGTGGCAACTATCAACTCTACTACATGTATGGAAGTGAATTCCTGTTTTATTGAATCTGTTCTTAC
>JANJYP010150096.1:0-25128 GCA_024605115.1 Rastrelliger brachysoma
TTAGTTTTTTTTTAGTTCAAAACCAAAAGTAAACTTTATTTTCATTTTTCATAGAGCACTTATCAAAACAGCGTTACAAAGTGCTTCACAAAACAGCAGAAAGCTTTACAGTACGAAATCAAAACTACACCACTGAATGGACATAGGGATAAAGAAAATCAAAAGGCACAACGATAAAAGTTTGTTTTAAGAAAGGATTTAAAAGACAGCTGTCCTGATTATTCCACAGTCGTAGGGCCCTGGCTGCAAATGACTCACAGTTTTCCACTTCACTTTCATTTGAATACAAATACAGATACAAATAATTAAATGCTGACTCAACAAATACAGATACAAATACAAATACTGGGCTCTCTGCACATCCCTAATAGAAACACATCTACCACATTCGCATCTGGTTGGCAGATCTAATCAGCTCATTGCCAAAACATGAATCTTCTGATTAACCACAGCTTCCACTGAGACATATAGGCTCCAATCTATGAACTTCATAGATATAGATGCATACAAATACACATAAACAGTATGAATATCTTTTTGTGAGCTTCCATTATATCGCTCGTTGTTTCTGTTTGAATAAAAAAAATAGATGTAATGATCCCATATTTGTTTTTATTTTACACACTGCCATCTTGGGTGTGAACGTGCCATTTATGGTGATGACTATGCTGTGGATGATGCATGTGTAAACAATGTTAACTGATTAAAGCAACAATGTGGTTTCCCGTTATAGGTGTGGAAGACTGAAACTCCCCAAGATGTATATATATGGTTCTTTCTAGACAGATTGGATGTGGTTGGTTTGTGGTGAGAACAGAAAGATATCCGTGTTAGCTGCGTTCATATATATGTGCCCCAAATTGTGTCAGGTTTGATTGCATTGTTTGTGTCGCTGCTCTGAAGAAATCACTCTTGTCATTGAACAAGTTTAGTCAGGCTTCTTCGACCTTCCATGACCTTCTGGCTAAGCGCCTTCACACCTACTGTAGTATTACCAAGATTGAATATAAGAGCCTCATTGTTGATTCATTATGAAAAAAGAAGCAAGGCCATAGTCTCAACATGACACACCAGTCAAGATTCAGGCTAAAGGACAGGAAGTCAACAATGAACACAAGTACGTATTCATCTGAAACATGTAGCCCAACTGTACAGGACTACAGAAACACATCACTGCTCCTGTATCACTCGCTGGAACTGAAGGTTATCCTTTGCATTCAATTCAAGTCTCACATTACCATCAGCCTCCCACTCGAGGCTGACAATGGTAAACAAATGGTCGACATGTACATAACCACAGAGCTGTATCACAAGAGGTGCATCTAAGACCTGTCCACATATACTTTACTACTTGTCACATATGGTACTGTTACATAATCAGACTCATATTTCATAAATTCCCCATTGGTCATGAATAAAGGTCTGATCATTTTATAATATATATATGACAAATACAACATGTTTTAATGCTGAGCTTGGATTTTTTTATAAAACACCGGTCAAACTTACACTTACACAAATACACATCTCTTTTTAAATACTGTGGGCCAAATTTGGAAAAGACTGACTAAAATAAAAATGGATCAAATTTGCCTCTGAGCAGTATGTGAGAGTTATTACTACAGTACAAAACATTTGAGGCAATGTATAATCTTCAGTATCACGATTTCAAACAATGCCAATAAAACAAGTACAGACCTATCAAATTAGGAATTTGTGTAGAAAATGACTTGTTTTCAAATTTCAGCGTAAAAATATGAAGAACTGTTCAGAGCCAAGTGATTTCAGCTTTGTCGGCACCGTCCCAATTGTAATCTTACACTCCATGCTTCGGCTCAATTTGTATTCAAATGAATCTACCCTCACACTCCAAATCCATGACTGTATGGTCAAATCAGACTGATACTACATTTGGCACTTTCCCCATTTTTGGAGGAACGGGTGGGGTGGGGTGGTGGGATGGGGGGTTTGAGCAGCTTGGAAGGATTACCAAATGACTGAACAAAGACGCATAAAAACAGTATGACTGCTGCAATAAACATCACACCAATTACATTCTGTGTGAATCACTGAGACCAGGTGCCACTGATATAATGAGAAGCTGAAAGACAACAGATATTTGAACACTGCTTGGTATGCGGTTAGACTGATTGTGTTTCACTCTGATAACAGTGACACACTACACATTTTTACTGAATAAATGAGCTTATATCCTGTACATGGTGGAGAAGCCTTCGGTGTTTCTACACCCAGACAGACAGGGGAGGACCAGAACAAAAGCTATGCAATATCACCATCACAACCCTGAAATTGGTGTACATCAGGGAAATTCATATGGCCTTAAAGGTCATTTTCACACATTAGCTGCACTAGTGGAGAGTCCTAAGGAGGGTGATGGTCTGTTGATCTGTCTGTTCAGCACTTTGCTCCAGAGTTATGTAATATGACAACTACAGCTCAGATTCACATCAACTGTAGCTTTCTTCTTGTGCCAAAAATGTCCCTTAATACAAAATAAACTTTGGAAAACACCTGCCTCCTCACTTGAAATAAAGTGTGTCCAAACGTTTGACTGGTAAGGTATGTAGTCACCATTAAATTCTAAGCAGAGTTTGAAACATTTCCATTTTGGATCGCTAACCAAAAAAAAAAAAAGCCAGAAATGGATGCTGCCCATGCATTTTTGATGAGCAATCACTGCCAGACGTCCTGTTTCACCATGCTTTTAAAATGAACTAGCAGCAGTTGTGTGAGTGTAAATGGGAGAAAATAGCGAGGCTGAAGTCAATAAGATGAGTTTTTTTAAAATAGTGGCGTCATTTGGCGTCCAAGTAGCTAACACTAACAATGAAAACTTTGACAGAGTGGTAATTATATGATGTAATACAATGAATGCCTGAAAGATCTACACATACCATCAAATATGTAGTATTACAAGATTGTATTTTTAAATAAATGTCTCAAAAAGGTCTCAAACCCCAGACACAGTGGTTGTGTTATAAGTGTATACATTAAATACTGTATTTGCCTTTTGAGTGAGTGTTTTGTACATTATATATTTAGAAAGCCAGATCCAAAACTTCAGGCCACTTTCTCATGTTTGTCAGTGCTTGTACACAAAATAAAAAAAGTAGCCATGCACAGTATTCATTAGTTCTATCTTTAATGTTGTTTGTTCACTTATTAACAAAACATCTGAACAGAAGCTAATGCGGAGGGGAACATTGATTTCTGCTTGCGGAAGAAAATAATTTCCTCCAATGCTTGCTGTTATCTAAAATTCTACTTAATCTTGGTTTTGCATTAATTATTTATGTTATGGACGGGCACTCTGCTGGTGAGCCCTGTACAGCCCTGCTCTAACGTCCACACTTAAAACGTGTTGAGAGCTTCAGTATATATTGTATTGTCAAGACTTCTTTGATCTCTTTTTGTATTCCTTCATCGATTTTGGCATTCTGAAAAATGAAACTCAGGAAACCCCCTGCGGATCGCTAATCAGGCATTCAGGATGTTTCCACACTGGTGTTTTCGTTTTAGAGGAATTGGCATGGAATTAGCAGTGTGTTAGCACTGGCATGGACACTAGCTAGCTACGAGTCAGTGGAGAATAAAAGCATTTTTCTTTTTAAAAACATACACCCCCTTTCAAACATACCAACAGCATATCATATGAAGAGGTGATGTTAAGATGTTAAATGAGCAAATAGGACACAGAGTTCATGAAGTTCATACATGTTAAGGCAGATGTATTTATACAACCATATTGAAAGACTGAGTGAAAAAAGAAAACTTATCAAGGTACATTGTATGAGGCTTATGTATTTACTGTATATGGAATATTCATCACCATTTAAGACTACTCCTACACGTACCTTGCATATACTGTACATTATACTGGTATTCAGTGTCACAATTGTTAGATTTTAGCATTAAGTCATAACTATGAATAATACATGTCAAGGACATTGGTATGCATGATAAAAGAAAGTACTTCTAGACCTTCAGTGACAGTCTCAGTACTTACTTTCATGTTAATTAGTTAAAGCTCACATTTAAATCATGTTTCTCTTGTATGCAGGTGCTTTATTTGTCTGAATACCACTGGGGTCCTAGTCCGACATCCTACTCTGGCCAAATCAGCTGATTTATAAAATGGTCAAAAAAATGCTAATATACTACTGAAACATGTTGCAATCACCCTCACAGAGTCTTGGCATGTTTCTGTTGTGACCCAAAATGAAGAGAAAAGGAATGTAATGACCTCAGTTATCACCTATTTTGAAGGCCATAAGTTACTGTATAACATGAGAAAGAAAGGTGCACATAGACTCTAAGATTAGCATAGCTGACAGATTCTCACCAGGCACAGACACATAAAGAATTGTATTGATATGATGGACAGAGTACATTTCAGTCTCTTTTCCTTAATACCAAAATCCAATATTCTATTTGGAAACCTGTAAGAACACAGCATGTCTGTGTCACAGCATGTGGGTTTAAGTATAATGCAAATAATAGCCTGTTTTATATGCTGTACTGTCTTGTGTGAATACTTTGTGTAGGCTCATGGGAATTTGTGATTTCTTAAGTTGATCATGGATCCTTGACCCCTTAACGCTGATGGTCGCAAAACCACCTCAAACTGCTTCCATTCAAAACGCAGCAGAGATACTGTAGGTCATGTGTTCCTTCAATGCAGGTTCATGTCTATTCAATACAGGCACCTAGGAACACTGTCATTAAACTGAATTATAATTTTAATCAATCAGCCTCAATAAAATGAATTACATGCCTAATGATTTAATGTGTTTAATTGCTATTTTATCCATTAACCCTGTTAAACTAATTGGACACATGAAGGAAATGCTGCAGAGGTCATGAGGAAAAGAAATGTCGCTAATTTGCATCATATCCAAATTTATACCTGTTCTATGTGCTACAGTCAAATGAACAATCTCCACTTAATTTAACATCTGCTTGAAAGCAAAAACACAGATATTACATTTTTTAACATACTGTAATTGGAAGTAAATTCCGTTGTCAAGGGGTTAAGGGTGATCAGGATCATTGTTAAAATTGGATTTTGTGGCAAATGTCAGGCTGGCATGTTCATATCTGTATTTAGATTTATTTGCATTTACTTTTGTCACTGATGGGGACAAGTGGATCAATCAATTGGGTGAATAGATTGGAAATGAATCTTGCTTTACATTTTCCCTTCCACATCTTTCACCATGCCTTATGCTTATCAAAGGTAAAGGGTACGTTAGTTCTTTTTGTTCCAAGTCTAATTCCTGAAAACTAGATTGTGTCACATGGAGGGTCAGGTAAAAGGGCGTCACTTTATGCTACACTCTTTAGCTGGTTTTTACATGACAGACACTTACAGTGGCTTCCTCCTTTAGTTTCCATGGTGATGCAATGGAAGAGTTGGCCCAGTATAAACACCACTGACTACAGATGATGTACCCATTATCACCTTTTGTTCTCACTTGGTTTATCCAACCCAGGCCTTTAGCACAGACCAAATTTCTGTGCTGAGCTGCTCTCAGTGGGAACAACATAAGATCTGTGGAGAATCTCCATTAATTCTATAATTTATCTAATGACGAAACGATGCTTGTTATAAAATAATTTTACTGTTACACAATTAGTTAAGAACAGGAATGACAACACTGTGTCCTGTGCATGTGGTGTAGGCTGTATTACTGCAACAAACAGTGTTGGTGTAAAAATACCAGGTGCAGCAGGGCAGTGCTGTGGCCTGGAGCAGATATCCAGGAACTGCTGCCTCCAACACCCAAAACAACCCCTCCAAGGTTAGCGTACTGCCAGCTGGCCGGCGGCCATGAAACCTTTCCTTCCCTCTCCTATGCCCCCAGCTGGCCTCTCTGTGATTACCAGTAACCAATGGAAAAAAAAGAACACGGGAAAGCTCTAACACCCACCGCTCTGACCTACCTGTGATCACATTGACCCACTCATCTGTCTACCCCCCCCAATCCCAGGTCACAACATTCACCCCTACAGTCACAGACAGGCTGTTGTTGGCGTTAGCGGCTCTGACTACACCGTAACAAAATAATATGACTGAAAAACATCCTCTACTGGGAGCCTATGTTGTGAGATTCCAACTCTGTACATCCCGGAGTAATTCATTTCCTCTTAGGGGGAAAAAAAACTCTCCAACGGATTTCCAAACTGTCAGTCAGTCCTGACAAAGAAAGTCCTGTGTTTGAAAGAGGTGAAAGTAGTGAATGTGACTGGTTGAAACTGTGACACGCCCTAATAGGAGCCTACCTAACCTCATTAGAAAGAGAACTAGAAACCACTTTTGAGAGGTAGTTTCAGCATCTAATTAGGATGGTCCACTGGTTCTTTCCTGTGGAGGTATTAAAGACACACCCAACTGGACCCTACTACTAGACCAAGAAAGTCTATTCCTGAAAATCAGATTGTGTCACATGGAGGGTCGGGTATAAGGGCGTCACTTTATGCTACACCTTCTACATAACAGTCTCTTAAAATGATTTTTTCCTCTCATACTGAATTTCTGCAGGTTTGAACAAGTTAAATTTAAGACTTTAAGACCAGTATGAAGTAAATTTGAGGCCTACACCATTAAAAAGTTTATTTAAAAAATTTAAGACCTACACCAAGTACAAAAAAAAAAACTGCAGGAAAATGTGATTTTGAAAGTGACAAGTGCTTTCACACCAAATGTGCCTAAGTTGAGGGTCTTGTTATACAACCACATCTGACCTGGAAGCTGCTCAAGAGGAGGAGGAGTTAGGGAGGAAAGTGTCCAAGCTACTTTGCAACAACCCTGACGCAGCAAAAAAAATGTGATGAATGGATGGGCGTCATTTCAATTTGAAAACAAGTGGAGGTGACACCTGAAAGCAAATGTGAGCGATAAGAGATTAGGTGAACAACCTCGACTCCTTGATGCATTATTGCTGTCCCAACACAGGCTGATGTGGTCTAAATTACCCACTGGAAAAGTACAACAAATCAATAAAGCTAATGTGATGTTTAACAGTGAAGGATGAGGCATATTTAAATATCAGAGCAGACCCTTAGGCCATCTAATAACATGGACATGCTACGCTTTAACTGATGGCCTGATGCTGCAGGAATGCCTTGTAGTTGGAATGACCGAGGCATAAAGGAGGGGGAGCTTTACATCTGCGGCTTTAGTCCACTTCCTGTTGGCCCTTAAACACCACTGATCTGACGCAGCGCACACAGCAGCAGTCCTATTTACTGAAGCCAGGGGTCAGAGATTCGTGCCACACGTTTGTCATTAATTGGGAGCAAAGGACGATCAAAGGGAAAGGCCGTACGTATGTAAACACTGTCCAGGCTTTTGAGGAGTGGGAAGTGTGTGAGGGTGGAACAAAAAACGCAGAGAACTCAAGGACACTGTATCACATCAACATTTCACACCCTCTAAAGCTGCTGCTACATGCTCCTCTATCAGTTTGAATGTTTATAAGAAGTTAAGCTGTGCTATACTATACTATCTGTGTGTTAGGCATTCTTGTCTGTGTGTTAACTGCCAGGCTTGGTTTATTGGAACATAGGTGCCAGATGATTACTGTCCTGTCAGCAGTAACATGTAACAGAGTAACGTCATTTAAATCATAAAATAACTAAGTGTAATCCTTTACAGTTACTAAAAAATAATGTGTTATTAAATGACAGTTACTGATGAAAATGTTGATGATTACAAAGGAGGTTACATCTGAAGTAACACCTTTAAGATTTTATATATTATATATTACTGTTTTTAATTCTTTGAAATCATTATTTTTCATCTTTAGTAAATAAATAATGGCATGGACTTAAATGATGTCACAGTACCAATTAAACCCATGTCAGACTTTTGGCTTTTTTTTCATCAAATATATTTATTTTCTATTCAACTAATGAATGCGTTTTCAAATGAGGGGTAAATCTTTGTTTTATAAGAAATGATCTCGTTTATAAATCATGTCAGTATCCATGACAACCACCTCAACTTAAATGTTGGTGTTTAATGGATACACTTACCCTAACAACTGGAAACACTGGTTAGAAAATGGTGTGTATTACATCATGATTACTAGAAGAGCACTGACATATGGTTTGAAGGGCTTGATTATATTATTGCATTATTGTATTTTGTAGCCACACTGCCAAAACTAATATCTATGCTTTGGAGACTCAAATTTGACCCACAATGACCCACAGTAACAATACATACTGGGTGAATGGATAAACGGATGGTTGTTTCACATTGGCTTGTGTTTGTTTTGTGTGTATGGCACATTAACAGCAAAAAGCATATTCCAAAAAAACTATACAGATATTCATGATTTTGCTTTGAGAGTGTTTCTTTCTGTCATTATTCAGTGAATAGTGCTCCATTTGTGCAATAGTTGTTGAAGCTCTAGGTCAAGTGAGTGATTATAAGTCAGTGTTCATAGCAGGCAGCTCAAGTTCCACTTATTAACTATTTCTAGAGCTTTCAACAGGATCTTGTGGCATTCCTTGACCGGTGGATTTCACTCGGTCAGGTAGAAATTCAATACTCACTGTAGGTCACGTGTTGACAAGTACATGATTAATGTGCACACTGAAAGATGTGTAAAATGTAGTAGGTAAACACTTGAGTTGAGATATTTGTTGACCAAAGTAGAATGCCATCTTTTGGGACACAGAGATGTTGTTCACATATTTGGTTTCTGTGGGATTTTTATAAGCTTTGCTAGAATATAGAGGCAAGTTTTTGCAGGTTTGAACAAAACAAGTTTGTAAATGCTGTTCTATTGTGTCCTTAAAAAAAGTTGAACGAGTTCAAAACACATTTGTAGCAAAATGCCACAATTGAAACAAATTCCACCAATACAGATATACAGGAAATACTGGTATCTGCTGTCATGGCAACTGCTGATGCTGCATAAATCCTCGTGTTTCTTTCTGTGATAAAAGCAGTGATCAGTATCATCATCATCTCATCTGATGAGTCAGCATCTAAATCATTAAGAAAAAAATTCTAAATGAGTCATTCATTCACACTGCTGCCAGTATTACACCACTGATCTGTGAACTGCTCCACATCAAGGTAATTGAAGTAAGCAGAACTGATGTGAGAAGTCCATTTGTTTTCAATTAAAAAAAAAAAAAACGGAGGTGAAAAAAATGGCAGAGGCAGACTGGTTGAGATGGGATTTATTTTTGCAGTGTACGGGTTCGGCATGTGGTGCGCTGGCAGACTAAACATCCACTCTGTGAGACACATGCCGGTTGTGCTGCATCTGTCAGCCAGTGGCATCCCTGTGGCTGCAGCCTGTGCTGAGGCAGCAATCCGCACAGACAAAAGTCTTATCAACGCGCACAAACAACAGTCTGACCCCCCTGAAACCTAACAGCACAGACACACACACACACACCCGTCACTCTGTCTGTATCCGTCTCTACCCGCAAGGCCTGCTTTACATAAAATCCTTAAAAAAGGGAACAATAAATCATGCGCACTTATCAGAGTGCTGGATGGACAGATAGATGGATAGATTGATAGATACCGCAACGACTTTACTCTCTCCAACTAAACGTCTGCTTCTAATCACCTCCTCTAAAAAAGTGAATGACTGGCAGTTCGCATTCACACGCTCTGTGACCTGCTATTTGGCTGATAACGCACACACACACACACACACACACACACACACACACACACACACACACACACACACACACACACACACACAGAGGGTGAGTTTCAGTGGGGAGGCTGAGCACTGTACATGAAAATGAAGTAGGTGTTTTGCCTGAGGATGGGCTGCAGGAATGCGGCCGTGCCCACTCTCTCTGAACATGAGGGGCTTTTCCCTTGAAACTAATGAGAAACACTAAACGTCAGTGCTGGAATGCAGGGGGCGACTATTACTTCCAGGTGACACATTCACTGATGTACAAGCTTCACACACACACACGCGCGCACACACGATGCATGTAGGGAGTTACAGTATATCTGTGGTAAATAAATGTATGTTGCTTCCACTCGCAGATGTACAGAGAGCTGGCTTGGTTTGATACATGCCTTTACACTGTTCACAGACCGCTTGATATGAGAACACAATGGTTTATTACAACTACAGCTTCACTTTCATGATTTTACTATTAACATTGTTTCCACTTGTTCAGCTAACTTTGTTTAAATGATAACTGCTTTACTGCATTCTTTTTTAGACTTTTGGCCATTTTTCCTATTGATAAAAGAAAACATGCAGTACTGTGTAAAAGTCTTAGTCCACCACCATCATACAAACAGAAAATACAGGAAATATGTTCTTAATATTTAACATGAATTATTAAATACTGATATTAATTAAGGTTCCATTTAGGTTTAGGAGAGCCAGGTTCCTGCTATGACTCAAGTGCATCATTTTATATCATATTTTATATATACACTGATTATGAATGTGTTCTAGGGTAGTAATTCAGAGCAAGAGGAGAAAGCACAGTATTTATAATATTACACATTTTAATATTGTGCTAATGAACTGTGAGTAAATTTGATCAGCAGATAAGTTGGAAATTGAGGAAGATATAGGGGGACAAATATACTGGTTAATGCTGATTTAAGGGGACATATACATACTGCATTTTTGATGCTGAAGTCAGAAAATGTTTGACATTTTTCTTTCATAAATGACAAATTGATTGATGGCACTTGAAGTACACACACATATAAATACATCAGTACTACCCGTCTTTGTAACAGGCTAGTATATAAGCTACCCCACACTGCACATTTAAGATCATTAGCGCTTTACTTTCAAGTTGCTCTCTTTATATTTTTACACTTATAGAAGGTGGTAGATGTATTTTAAATAAGGGCATGTTTGCTGAGTGTATTTCATGGAAGTAACAAAAATTGATTCTGATTCTAAAAATATTCACCCATACATTTTCTATTGATCTGATTCATCATTTCATCACTGCTGGAATATGCGCTAATAGTGTTGTGTTTTCTTTACCTTAGATGAGGGCCACAGGGAGCAGGTCCTCTTTCACAGAGTCCACCATGTTGCACCGCCATGTTTCTACAGGAGGACAGAAGGCACAGGGAGAACTGAATCATTTAAGTGAAAGTAACAAACTTGTATCATCAGATAAAAGGTGAGATGACTGAAATAAAGTGACACTGGAGGTTTTTTCAGAGTGTGCACATGTGGTTGTTGGTGGAGAATGGTTGGCCGGGTTTCTCTTGTTAACTGGTTAATGATGAGTGAAGGACAACAACAGAGAGGAAGAGCAGGGAGACAAGCTCTAGTTTCTTATCACAAACTCTCTCTCTCTCTTTTTTTCCCTCCTTTTCCCCTCCTCCCCACCTTGCAAAAACAGCTCCTGTTTGCTTCAAACATGTGGTACATGCAAATAAAAGCCCGCCGTGTCGAGTATGAAGTCACTGCCAGTGAAGTCACCGCTCTGGCGATAAAGCCCAGCGTGGTGTTTGACATGCTGGGAGCCTGAATCGCCATCTGTGTACGGTACAGAGGCACACCCAAAACAGAAGGAGATATTCCCTGAATGCTCCCAGCCAGGGCGGGAGAGGAGAGGAGGGTTGGGGGTTGGAGGGGTGGGGGAGGAGTGGAGAAGGGGTAGGGAGGGGGGGCCTGAGCCAAGGAAGAAACAAAAGCAGTTGGAGCAGGAACCGGGGCCAGATCCACAGTGGGGTGTGGAGACCTGCAATTATACAAGCAAGCGGAAGCGGAGCCACCTTCTCCTTCTCACACACAAAACTCTGGCATATGAAAAAAAAAAAGATCATGTTTCCGTGTCTTTTGTGCGCCTGCAAGTGTTCAGTTCCTATAGTTTTTTTTGTATAGGAAGCTCATAGACAAACCTCCAGTCTTACAGCAGCCAGGTTGAGTCAGGCTGTTCCCACAAGGCATAATAGGCCCACATCTAATAGCATTCCCGTAATAGCAGGAGAAAAGCTGTGGACAAACATTTACGGTTGGCCAGATTGAGTTTTAAAGAGCCTCTCTCACCCCCACTCCTCCTTCCCTGTCCTTGTCCCATTCAGACAGGTCAGTGGGCTCCTCCCTGGTGTTTTGTGCTACGCCATTCATCGGCGCTCCATCACTCAGTGGCTCTGACTCTCTCTCGCTGTCTCCCCCCTGTTCACTGTTCACTCAATCAGAGACAACCCTGACCCTGGACAAATGCACCGTGGCTTTCCCGACTAAGGAAAAAGTACTTTTGGGCTTTGACAGTAGATTTAAGAAAACACCCGTCTTAATATGTTGGCAGTGGCTTTCTGCAGCGGCCCCTCTGCTCTTGAACAGCCTGACTGGGGCCCATAGAAAGGCCAAGTCTGTTCATACATTTGAAGATGCATCTAAAGATTCTCTAGCTTTTACCTGTTTCATCTGTTCTTATTTGTGATGTGATTTCTTCAGTTTTGAGATTTGTGCTTAAACTCTGTTGGATTTTAACATAAATGTCCTTATGCTTGTGTATCTTTGTAACTTTGGTGCAAAATCTGTTTGCTTTCTTAAAGTGCTATATACAAGGTTCCCACTCTTTGCTTAACATCAAATTCAAGGACATTTCAAGGCCTTTCCAGGTCCAAATGATGACTTAAATCACTGAAAATTCATGCAGCCTAAAGGGAATGAGAAGACCTGTTCATTCTTTAATGTGTGTTAATGGTTGTGGACTATGTCAGATTAATGAATGAATGACCCGACTATAAAAGGCCAGACTATAACGTGAAAACTATTTTGTTAGAACGTCTTTTTTCCCCCGGTATGCCACTTTTTGGGCAAAGTATAAATTCAGACTCTTTCAATATGTATGTCTGTTAATGCCTATTTTCAAAATCTTTCCAGGGCCTGGACTTCTGAGGATTTCAAAGACCCATAGGAACACTGTATATACTTAACATAAACTTGAAACTGTGACTTAAAGATTTTATCAATATCAATAAAAAATCACAAAGGTTCGTGTGGGCCTGAACAGGTGCAGGATATGAAGCTTGGACCTTGTCAACAGCACCGTTCACTCTGACATCCTCACTTCAAGTTACATTTATCACATATACAATTACACACAGTACAATACAATACATCTTAACCATGTCTTAGTAATGACAGCTAGCTGCTGATAATTTGCAAGATACTGAATGGTCCTGTTTACACCAAGCATCTCAGGTGGACAGCTGAGACACATTGCTGTTTACACCTGTCTCTATTATATGTTTCAGATTTTGATTGATGAACATGAAGAAACTATTCCAACTGTTGAGATTACTGCAGCCACAGTCTTCCTCTTCATCCTTCCAACTGTTTACCAAAACACTGCGTCCTGCATTGATGATGCATTTGTCTGTTAAGTCCTGGCTGGCTGGGGACACATCAGGACATATGAATGTTTACACTACAAAATATGTGTTTTTAGGAGCGTCCCGGACCACCTTGGTAACTGGTTTGAATGGTCTATCGCAATGATTCTCAAAGGTGGCGCAGTGTGCTTCCCATTAATTATACAAAGTGTGGCGGACCACCATAGTCTAAATTGTGCTGCTGCAGTTTCATAATGAGCCAAACATGTATGCACTCAAGCACAACACTGTTTATAGTACGGTTCGGTTATGTTTCACATAGGGATGCACAGAGCCACATTTTTTCACTTCCAATCTGAATGTATCCATGTATGTCCCAAAAAGAAACTTAAAGTATGTATAAGTTTAGAAAAACATGAAATCCTGTTAATTGGCTGTCAATATTTATTAAATCTAAGACAGACACCCACAAAGGGTACATTTCTCTAACAATACCCCTCTCCAAATAAAATACACATGGTTACTTCATATGATCAACACAAATTAAGTACACTGGCTCTTGTAACAGCAACAAATCAATGTTTTCACATGTCAAATACAAAAAAGTGCAATAACTGTAAAATTTCACTAATAGTAAAACAATGTGAATCTCATCAGCATGACTTAAGTACATTCTTGCTCATGAAGAAGCAACAAATCAAAAGTTTTCAAGTGTAAACATCTTACACAGACACACTCAATACTGCAGTGTAAATCCCCACTCCATTGTATGCACTGTCTACAAGCATAGTGTTTATTTTATTACTTTGTTATAATTCTTATGTGCCTTTATACTCATGTGTCTTTAGCCACTGGACAAAACAATTTCCCTACATGGCCTAATAAAGTACTGATCTTATCTTTTATCTCATCTGAACACAATTCAAGTACAGTAGGAGGTTTGGCATTGAATGTGACTTGGATTAAGCTTAAAACCAGAGTTTGGTTAACAATTCTACAAATGTCAAAATGTTAACGCTGAGGGAGTGATCTAGTGTTCAACAAGTTTCACTTAAACATTGGCAGGTTCTTTTTGAGGAATATGAGCATTTCTTCTCTCTCTCTCTCTCTCTCTCTGGCGTCAGACGTTTCCTTTTTTCATCCACGATACTGGACGCTAAACAGTTGTTCACTCTCTTCACACTGGTGGAGGGGGCACTCAGGAACTTTACCAGTACCAAGGAGAGGAAAGCAAGCGTGGTTGTTTGCCCAGTACTGGAGAGGACTGCCTTTCTTAGTTATTGTTGGTTCTTACAAATATATTTGCATTTGGATCACCACTGCCTGGCCACCTTGTGCAGGTTCATCGTGTTCCTCCCCTTCGTTTTCTACAACTGATAACAGTTGGTTGTCGAGAACAAAGTTGAGCAACTTCTCTGTAATCCCTCTAGCTTTCACGTTGTCTTGTGAAAGTTTACCTTGTTTTTGGAATGTCTCCAAAAGTGACTCCTGCCGACTACTTTCATCTTTCTGCCTTGCAGCTAAATAATCCTTGTGCTCTTTAATGTGGTGCTTTTTCAAATGTTTGATCAAGTTTGTTGTATTATAGGCTGCAATGGCGCCTCCCCACCTCGGTAAAACGTCTTTGCAAACATCTGCAAACACTGCACGTTGCTGAATGACAAATTTGACTTAAAAATGTGCCCCTGAACCGCCCCCTGCAGAGTGGGACTGTCCAGGTATGTCAGGTATAAAGAGGGAGAATGTCACCTCAAGTCAGATTTCGTCATCCACCTTATAAAAAAAAAAGAAACAAAAATTTGGTGAACTCTGGCAAGTTCAAAATGTTTTTCCTTGCAAAACAATATGAGCATGTAGTAATAACAGCACATCATGTAGTTGTGGTTGGTTATGTTTAAGTTCTCACATCACATGTTAAGGTTAGGTATAAATCATGTCCTTGGTTAAATATTGAAAAAGCAAACGGCTTCTTGAAGCACGAGACAGAACATGTTTACTTCACTAACATTTAACCAAAGCCACAGTTTCTCACAATGTAAAGCTCAGTCTACAGTGTTGAAATCAGGGGCTTTGTATACCCAGCACCCACCTTTCTATCAACACACTATAACAACTTAATGGGGTTTTTTAAACTGGAATAAGAGGCAGCAACAACATTTCTCACAAAACAAATTAGAAGTATACACATGTCGCTTGTAAGGGGAGGGGGTTGGGTGGGGACTTGCAGTGTGCTTGGTCAGGTTGTGAAAAGCTCTTCTAATCAAGAGCTGCTGGAGAGAGAACAGGGGCAGGCAGGCGGGCAGGAGGAGGAGGAGGATACGGTAGCAGGTTTTTCAAGCTCGCCTACTCAGGTTCTATTTGCTTATTAGTTTAATTCCCTGTTCTGTATGAAAGTGATATCCCAGGTGTATAAGATGAAGCAAAACATGAAGGTACAAGGCATGGAGTGTGAGATAAGCTCCGAGGGAAGGTTTAGCCAGGGGGAAGTAAATCTTGAGAGAAAGGCATGCTTGGACTGTGAACAATAGCGACAAAACACAAGTAACCAATGATTATAGTCTGTAGTTTCTCATACAGCAGGTTTACAATATAATGTGATAAAGTGACATATTTTTATGACTGGAAATAGAGTCTGAGCATCAAACCTCTGAGAGGTTCCTGTGTTTCTCAGAACTTCAGTTGACTGACAGCAAAGAGGAGTGATGCTGTCAAGTGAAATGCTGACTGCACAATGTTGCTCTAGTAAAGCCTACTATTAAGTCCACACAGCTATAAAACATTACCAATTCATGCTGTCAGTCAGTTTACAAGATTCAATGCATGGGATAATCCATTATGGTAAGTGGAGAGCCAGGTAGTATAGTTAAGTTAGCCTAGCTTGTAAACATCAGCAATTGTTTCCACTCAATTAGACTGTGCTGAGTTGGGGGGTAATTCAGGCACACCCAAATATAAGGGAACATATCAGCTCTGGATTAAACTTATGACAAAATAAGTATGGGAAATTAAAACAGTGAGGTTTAAATGTACTGATTTGTACAATGTGTTTGTGACATTTTAAAATGTAAGTGGAATTGTCCTTTAAAACCAGATGTTCATGCTATGTAACTGGTAGCTTATTAGCTGCTCAGTGGCATTACAATGGCTGACAACAGAAACCTGCAACATAAAAGCCTGTTAATCATTGCGGCAGCTGTCCACAACACAGTCCTTCACTGTTTCGTAAAATACAAAAGACAAATCTTGATTGACAGGACAATATGATGGAAAACAAGCTGGATACTGTGGTCTGCTCCAAGATTTAGCCAAGACTTCAAAATATATTTTTTCAGCATAAAAAATATAGTAAAAAAAAAAAAAAATAATAAAAAAGGTTTTGTCCCAGTTCTCATGTATGAGTGTTATACTATAAAATACTATAAATGACCTAACATATCTTTCCTTCTGTAATATTTGAGGTATCATTTGAACTTCCTATTTTTCTAAGTTCTTATTTCATTTTATTTTTTATTTCCTGTTGTTTTATTGTATTTTTTTATTTTTCTCTGTAAAGCATTCTGAGCTACATCCCTTGTATGAAAACTACTCTGTAAATAAAGTTTATTATTACTAAGTGTGGTACTGCTGCACCATGTGAAGGGCAGAAGGTGCTGTGCGGCAATAAAAAGCTTTAAAGCTGTATGTTATTGTGAAGGAATGGATGTAAAGAAAACAGGTGCAAAAATAAAGCGTGGAACGAAACATGCATTCTCTTATAAACTACAATCTGCTCAGGTTATCATAGGGAGAGCTACATGGACAACCACAGAACCTAATCTACCTAGTATATTAGCCTATCGTATATATCAGTATCATCATATTGTTTGCCTATATATGATGATATTTTGTATAATTCTTGAAAGTTATATAGGCATTGATACATACATGTTTTTTGTTTATATTTATTGATAATTAAATTAAATTCTGTAAGGTGAATTTTACTCTTTTTGTTCATTCCTAATACCGTAAAATATGTCTTCATTCCATATCTTTGATGAACAACTGCAAAAAAATGTGTCATATTATATATATATATATATATATATATATATATATATATACATACAGATCAGCCAAATTGTTTTACTCCCTAACTATCAGCATCTGTCTATAAAAATCCATTATGGGTTAGGGTCTAATTACTACAAAATAGTTCCATCTTTCCTCCCTTATTGAAGCGGAAGACCTGTTGTAACATCACACAATACACATCATAGCAGAAGTGAAACCTTTCAGTAAAGCATATCTGTCATATACAACCCCCTTAAATGAAACGTGTTATTAATGTGACATGACTAACAAACAGGGCTCAAATCCTCGTGCTTTTAAGTTACAGTTATCCTAACATCTCATCACCCACAGTAATCTATAGACACTTCTATAATACCAAAAATCCATCATCAAATTGACTGAACACAACCTTGTTTGCTTGTTATGTGATCACCTCGGTACTGACTCAGAAACTCACATGTATCACATCTGCGCTACTGTTTAAAAATTCCCACACTTAGCTATGCCTCAGCCAGCAGAAAACTCTCATTCTGTGTATATTTGCTTCATAATCTGACATTCTCTGTGAAACTCAATCTGCCTTGTGCATATTTGTCCTCCCTCTCCCTCACACCCAGGGCGCAGGATGCATCCACCTCCTCCTTGGAAGTCACATGTAGCTTCTCCACCTTCAGTAAATCTGAACGGCTCATCAAACAGACAGTGTCTTTACCGCTCAACTCGTGTCAGTTGGCAAACACTGCGTTTTGTCAACATGTCGGCGGTGTTACAACAGAGGCCTGATAAAAGTAAGCTATACCTGCGTGAAACACCTCTATTTGTGTTTGTTTGTGTGTATGGTATCAGGTTGATGAATGAGAAGGTGGTTATCAGCAGTTACAACAACATGAATACAATGTATAACTCTCACTGGAATACATTATAAAAGTTGCAGCTCTTCAAGGTTGGCTTATGATTGACTTGTATTTATTTTTTTAATTGTGAGCTTGTGGTTCCAGATTTTTCTCCATCTACAGAAAAGGGGGTTTTCAGTTTTCATGAATGCTCAACAACAGCAGAGCTTTGTTAAATGTATTTCCCATCTTTCTCTTTCCATTCCTTGTCATCTCTCTGTCACTAGAAGAAAGGCGTTGAATTAGAAAGAACAGTGTTTAGAGGAAGCCCAGCCCACTGTATAGCTCACAGGAGATTTTCTTTGTATTCTAAAATAAGTATACTTTTCCTCTGAAATACATGAAAAGGAAAGTGCAATTATAAAGTGATATAATATGAAGTACAAACAAGCTATGACATCATTCTGAAGTGTCATCATGTGTTGTATGTGCAGTAGCAGCAACACACTGATCATCCTGTAATTAAAGCGTCTCACTTCATATGTCTCAGAGCCTCACTCGTGTGACGAGTTGAGCTGGTACCGAAAATTCAAATGGCTCTGAAACTTATAATCACAACAGTCCTATGTTGACACATGTAGATCAGTGAGAACGAAACTGCCCCCCAGGAGAAAGTCGGCAGAAAACACACACACACACGAAGGCACGTGTGCACACACAGGGAGCTTTTCTTCACGCATTATGTGACAGCAACTGAAATGGCAATAAATGTCAATCTGCTCAACCTGCCGCAGGCTGTTGGAACAAGTTCATTCTGCACTTGTAAATCTTCATGTTTTTGACTCAACTTTTCTGACTCTGAGAGGTTCTTCACAAATGTGAACAGTACTTAAAATATTAATAACCACAAGCCTTGAAGCTACAACGTTTTCATCCAAAAATGTCTAAATGGAAGGCGTTCCAGTTATTGTCAGTCTGTGATTTAAACATGAACTTCATTTTGTTGTTTTCCTTCATTTCATTTAGTGGATTACAGACTATCTTATATTTACTTCGTTACATGGAGTAAACAACAAAAGGAAAACTGATATCAAAAAAAAAATACATAAATAAAATTGGCTTACTTAAGTTTGTATTTGCAAGTTTGTTTGGTTTTTAATTCAGTTTATTTAATAAGTGTTTTGTTTCTAGAATAACTGACACAAATACCCTCTAATCTAAAAAGAAAACTACAAAAATTCAACCTAAAAGTTCCAAGTCTTAAGCTTTGCTCACTTGCTAACAGGCTAACAGTTAGAGTACTATCTAGCCTACTACAGCTGCTGAAGTCTTTTAATAAAGATTGTGAGACAAGAAATGTTGAGAAAAAGCGAGAGGACCTTGAGTTAAGATTTTGAGGTAAGAATAACAGTGTTTTAAGCTAAATATTAACAACAGCATGCTAACATGTCTGCAACAACTATGCTAAAAGACTGATGTTTAGCAGAAAGGGTGTGATTTTGGTTTATTTGAATGCCATTTCCTCCATTTCTACATACATTTTTGATTAAATGAATCAAAACCAAACACAGGAAATCGTTAATTAGTCATCATGCTAAATCCTACCAGAATACCACTAAATACACATCTGAAAAAACACCTCCCCTTCCTTTAATGTTGTAACAAGATTTAGAAAGTGTGGGTGACACAAATAGGATTTTTGAAAAGAGAGAGGATATGCTCACCAGTATTGACTATCTTAGTATAAATATGGGCATGCTAAAATTTTGCTAATGTGCACTGAACACAGCTGCAGTTGATGGGAATGTCATTAGTGTTGCAGGTGCAGCAGAGTTAGAACAATTCATCATGGGGGAAACATGAAGGGCTTTACTAAATTTCATGGTAATCTATCAGGCAGTTGTTGAGATATTTCAGGCTGGACCATCCAACATGGTCGTCTGTTCAACTGTACTGCTAGTGAGGCTAAAAATAAAAAAAGGAAGCAAGAAAAGCAACATGAATACACAGAGTCAAGTACCAACTCAGTGTTTTGTAACTGACAGAGGATCCACTGACACAAAAACTTTGTGGTTATTCTTCAAAAAAAAAAAAAAAGCCCATGAATAAGCCCCAATAACTCTTCATTGTTGTAGAATTTTCCCTTTAATGCAATAGGTCATATCTTTGGAAAAAGAAATCATGACAGTCCATTGAATCACTGGCTTTGAGGTGGTTTCAGTGGGGCTTTCCAGAACATACTAAATCACATATATGTCATTTGCCATTTTATCAATAAGTCAGTGAACAGTGAAGGAGGCTTATCAAAATTCCCCTGACCCAAGGCAATAACCAGTGTATGATGACATGAGAGTCCAGTAGGTGGACATGACTGGCTACATTTGAAGCCACACCAGTCTCTTTATAGGTACACCTGTGCAATCTAATTCAATCCAACAACAGCTCTGCTTTAAATTCTATATTTATCAAGTTTATACATTTTCAGTTGTTGGTGACGTTGTCAGGAAGGTGATAATTCTACTTTATATTTATTACTGAGGTCATAGTGGGTGGTGGTGGTGTATTAGGGTGTATTATAGTGAATGGTCCTAATATTTTCACCTTATTAAAATACATGAGGGGAGAAAAACATTAGAAACACCAGCCAGTATAAAGCACCTCGGTCTAAAATCACTTAGTCAATAAATATCAGATTTAATTTTTAACAGTGTTAACAAAAAACTGAAAATGTATAAACGTCATAAAACGTAGACTTATAGAAAAGAGCTGCTGTACTGGATTGAATTAAATGAAGTGTATTAACAGGCAAATATTATTGTGTCCACCTTATGTAAGGAGTAGATGTTAGATTCCCTCCTCATGGACACACAGCTTGTGTGAAAGTGCATACTGTGGTTTGCATCCAAACCAAAGTATGCAGTGCTGTTTTGCATTGCACTTGATAACATTTAAAAAGCATGAGAGTGGAGGGGGAAACGAGTCCAGGAAGCCCACCTCTGCTCCTGCTGCTGCTGTTGAACCGGCTCTGGCTCTGTGCAGCAGCTGAGGACAGTTGACTCTGCCTCTGTGCTAGATTTGCATTGCAAATGTGGGCTCAGGGACCTGTTTGAAACACTCACCAACCTTCCCCATGGGGTGCATCACATGGTCGTCAACAAAGACTCTCTCCCACCCCCCGACAACCCCCATCTACTACCTCCACACAAACACACAGTTGGTGCTTGTTCAAGTGTTGAGAAAGTTTAGGAAGTTCCTGCAGCCAAATTTGACTCTCAGAAGTTTACAAGGGACAGTATCTACCTCTAAGAAATTGATCAAGACCACCACATCTGATTCCAAGTCATGCTTAATGAAGTGGGAGAAGACGGCAGCTCATTTTATAGCCAACTACTATAAATGTCAACCCAGGTGAATAACAGCTTGGTGTTGTTATCAGTGGTCTTGAGTTGATCCAGATAACTCATCCAGCTGGGTGAAGCTCAAGTTTATGGAAGTCAACTTCACATAAGCATTTCAAATATTACAAACATTCTGGGAAGTGCAGTCATAACATCAAATGTAGAAAATAAAGCAGAAAATGTGGAGCCACAACATGTTGATACCACAATCTTCTGTGTTGCGTTCAAGTGTCAGGAAAGAGGATTGTAGATATAAGTGTCTGATTCAGAGGAACTGTAAATCTGTTGAGTAACAACTGGAATGATTTTTCATCATCTTCATCATCAAATCTTAGAATGCTGTGCAGTGTAACAATTAATATGACTTGTCATTTTGTGGTTTAACATAATAAATGGAATTCAGAACTACAAACGGGTATGTATCCAGCAGACTTCTGGTCCAGTCAGTTCCTGGTTACTAAATTTAAACCCAGGAACTTAAGACTAGCCTGCTCCAATTTGATCTAATCAAAACTACAGCTCCATTCTGAATCTGGTCCTCTAATGGTAACGTTTCACAGTGGTATAACTAAAGTAGACATGCTCAACAGAGTGGTTTCCAACATATTTAAATGTGTGCAGGTTTGTTTGTTTTTTTTGCATAGGAATATCAGTTTACTGTGTGAGTGTATTAACATTTATAAAATAGTACTAACTACAAAGTACAGTTTAAGAGAATACAAGTCGTTTTTTCAAGTATTTGGCCATAAACTAAAGATTTGGACAATTTAAAAATGAGACCTGATAACCATGCTTAATGAGGGGTCAGGTCTCCATCAAATTACATGGAAATCAGTTTAACTACATATAACTGTGTATCAATCTATCAAGCAGATTTTGTGATGTTTGACATGTTTTTGACCTGCTGGTGTCAGCAGGAAAATCACTAAAATCACTAGGGGTTCAACCTGTGGGTGACATGGATATCAGTAGTGAAAGCTCATACAGTGTGTCCATCCTTTTTCTGTTTTTTTGTCTTCAGTTGATTTCTTTATAAAGTACTTGTGAAAGTTTTTTTGGACATGCGATTTACGTTGCAAGATTAGTGAAAAGTTGTCCTTGAGGAAATGTATTAAATGAATTGAATTAAGAATTTATTTGCGTAATTGTAAAATAAAAGTCAGAGAAAAGTACTATAAAATATAATATAAATAAAAGATATGTGGGTGAGGTAGAAAACCACTATGGGCTTATCTTAAAACCTCACCTATAAGAGATAAAACCCAAACATGCAAAATGAAATAACAAAGTAAACAGATATGATTTACCTAAATAATATGACGTACACAAAATGCGAAAATAAAAAGTTCTAAGTTAAATACGAAAACAAAAAGAAAAAAACTTGACTTCCATGTTGCAAATCAATAAATTCAACAAGCGAACGCTTTATTTCCTACGTACCTTGAACGCAGCGCTACAATCTATTGTTCACTTCACTTTTCGAAACCCCGCCCACGCCCTATGAGGAGGCTGCGATTGGTTGAGCGGGAGTGCGGTGCCGTCATCGCTCGGAGCGCCCATTCATCTGTGCACTTGGGCGTTGGACTCTCCGCATCTTATTAGCAACAAGGGAAATTTCTCCATTTTGCAGCCTGTCTACAGCGACACGGCCACCAATCTGGGATTTTATTACTTCTCCTCACCTGCCAGCGTTTCCTGCTATTTTGAATCCTCCCCACTCTTTACTGGACTTTGCTTTACATCTTCTCTGTGAACTTTTTTGCTGTGTGCAGAGAGAGAAAGAGAGAGAGAAAGAAAGAGAGAGAGTGTGTGAGAGGAGACACCACAGCGAAGAGCTTTGCGTTTCAACAAAGAGGCTTGTGGGTCTTTGTTCGTTTTTTGGGATCGGTTGAGTTTCTTTGTTGGAGCGAGAGAAAAGAAAAAAAAAAAGGATGGGAGCGCAATTGTCCAAGACAGCTGGAAAGGCTGAAACCGTGGCTGAGAAACCCGGGGAGGCTGCTGCTTCACCCACCAAGACCAACGGACAGGTAAATGATATTTTATCATCCCCCCTCCTCCTCAAGCTCTGTGCATCCATCAACGAGGGGAATGTAGTCGGAGACTGGAGGGGGGCTGCGCTCCGAGACGCAATCCGTGCGTAATTGTGGATAGATTGAATGAAGGCTCTGAGTAGGAGTTTAAACCAAATGCAAAGAATTGGTTTTCTATCACATTCGATTATTCTTCATGAGCAACAGTTGATCAGTTGATATTGAGATTTGTGTCACAGAAATTCAGCTCAATATCTGCGCACATAACATAAGCTTTTATTTTTGAAACATAAGCTTTTATTTTTTTAATGTGGAATCCCGTTTAGTTTGATTGAATCGCTTGAAACTGACGGTTTTGCATGAATCATACTGAATGACTGATATGTAAATTGTTATATATATATATATATATATATATATATATATAAAATAAGAATCTGAAGGGGATGAATTCGGTGTGTTGTTTTGAATGGAGTCTCTCGGTCGTAATTTTAGGAAGTTGCTGAATAAGAGGAGATGCACGACGCCAACAAAAGGCTGTGTGCGCTCCCGAGCACCACGCCTTTTGTTACAGATGCTCGACTAGAAAGTGGAGATGGCAGCCTGCTATCACACACAGGAGAGGAGACAGAGGCTGCGAGCCAGTGGTGGTGGTGCGCCCCGGAGAGACAGACACAGAGAGAGAGAGAGGAGGAGGAGGAGGAGGNTGGTTTCTTGTTAAGAGTTTGTTTTTTTTAGAGGGTGGAAATTAAAAAAAAAAAAAAAAGTTCAGAACCCTGTTTAAAATTTGTACATTTTTTAGGAAATGGATTTGAACTCTGCTCTCCGTGATCTGCTGGACTAATGAGCATCTGCTGTTTTAATGAGCAGCTGCTTTGCTTTGGCGCTCCTCTGTGTGAGTGAGCAGCCACCGACCCCTGGTGATCCAGAGGAGGCACTGCCACTGCTGCTCGCTCTCTCTCTCTCTCTCTCTCAGGATGTGAAGCAAAAACACTGCGAACAGATGAGGAATCATGTTGCATTATTTAGTCTGATGTATCACTGTTAGTTAGTGTGTGATCATGTCCAGCTACAGTCAGGCTGCTCTGAGAAATTAAAGGTAGAAAGTGAGTCCAGGCTGGGAGTGAGTGTGAGCTTTTGTCATTGCTGATGTGATGGTGTGTGCTGCCCCTGGTGTCCATCAGAGGCACTGACCAGCTTCAGCCCTGAAACCCTGCCAGCTCTGTCCATGGCATTAACAATCACTTTCTCTTTTTAGGAAAACGGCCATGTCAAAGCCAACGGGGACGCCTCTCCTGCAGCGGCTGAGAACGGCAAAGAGGAGGTGCAGGCCAATGGCAGCGCCACGGCCGAGGAGGCTCCAAAGGAGGAGGCAGAGAAGGCAGAGGAGGCCCCCGCAGAGAAGGAGGCTGCAGATGGGGAGAAGGTAGAGGCATCTCCTGCTCCTGCTGAGGGAGAGGCAGCAGCAAAGGCAG
>JANJYP010150178.1:0-29497 GCA_024605115.1 Rastrelliger brachysoma
GTGTGTGTGTGTGTGTGTGTGTGTGTGTGTATGTTTGTGTTAGCAGTGGCGGGCTGTTTGAAGCTGCTCTGATGGTTCTTTTGGTACTCTCCAGGAAACGTTTGTCTGTGCATTGGATGAGCTCCTCCAGATGTTCCCTTAATTCTGCTGCATGTGTAAGTGCATGCCTGGCAGTGCAAGTATATCTGAATGTGTCAGTGTACGTGTGTGCGCGTGCATGTCTATGTGTTTAGATAGAAAGCGAAGGAAGGGGGGCAATGTTCCAATTAGAGATGGGTAAACTGTTGATGTAAAAGAAACTAAAGCTAACATTTACAGGCCGTGACTGTGTGATGTCTCCCATTGTGACTTCAGTCAGTGCTGTGGCATCAAGCCTAAAGCACTGCTCAGACAAGAGACGGGTCTGAAGGATTGTTTTTAAATTCCACATTATAGTTTCTAAAGTGCACTCCAGTGCTCTAAACACATTTTAGCAAGAGCAAGATCTGTAGCTGACCTGGGAGTTTGACCTCCCTATGGACCAGGGAGCAAGTTAATATATGATTTTCCTTTGTGAAAACAGAGAACTGCAAAACAGTCATAAAATCACTCAAAACTTAATGGCCAATAAGAGCCAAACCTGAATGCACCAAAGGTGCACATATACATACTGTCCCAGTGGCAAGAGGGTCCATCACCAGTGAGAGCAAAAAAAACAACCTCAGTCCCATCTTGCGTGTATGTTTAAATGTGGTTCACAAAAAGCTGAAAGGAATTAAGATTCTCATAAATGTTATTATAGTAGAACCAAAATCCATTGATATGAAAGTATACATGGAGTGACACAAGGTACAGTATTGTCTTTGACCTCAGCATTTCATTCTTGATCTTGGCAGCAGCAGTTGACAACACATTTTTGCTTGTTTTGGAGCTGCTGACCATATCACAGAGTTTTTATCAGAGTTTGCTCAGTTGTCAAGGAACTGCAGATGATTAAACTAGCCAGTGTTTTGAACAATTTTGTCCATTTTGGCTTAAAAATTTAGCTTAAAAGTTCATTCTTGACTTTGGAATAATTCACAATTTTCATTCAGCTCCAGTTGAAAATGTGTAAGTGGACCTTTGGTGGAGGGCGTTTTGACAACAGCATTGTTATGCTTTTCTTTCTGATAATGTTTTTTTCATTTTCAACTATTTGGTTTTTCTCTCTTTATACTCAATTTCATTTTCATTCACTGTGAGGTTTGTTGAAATTTTGTAGGTTCCTCTCCAAAATGTATCATGTCAGTCTGCAAAGCATATATAGTACACATACGCAGTATATTTTTGTAAAGCAAAGGTATGATGGCTCTGGTGTCCAGTTCTCTAATACAGTACACACTGGGTGTGTTTCCTTACACACTGTAGGTGCCAGGCTGCAGCTGAGTGGTTAAAGGGTGGCTTCAAAACAAGACAAAAACCATACTAAGTAACATATTTCTTACTCCTACTATTCAACCAAGCAGATATTTTGAGTTTATATTTCCAAGATTTCTGTCTCTCAGATTTCTGCTGCCACACCAGTGGGTTTAATTTCATTTGTGGTGTTCACAAAATTGAAAGAATCACACTTTGAAAAATCAACAGCATCTCTTTCCAGGAATAATATCTCAGTTTCTGTGGATAAACCACAGACCTCACTATGACCGAGCAGCTTTCATTAGAAATTAAGTTGGTTTTTGGGGGGGTTTGTTAATAGAAAAAAGTATAGTTGGACAGTCAGCTTCTGTAAAAAACAAAGCAAAAGAAAAAACAACTCTCTTTTCTGGGAATTACCTTTTTTTTCTGGGGATTTTTTTTAGCCATTTGAATCTTTGCATCTTCTGGTTGAGAACAATGGATGATATGTGGCTGTGGAAAAGAAAGAAGAAAGATATCAAGGTGGTTTCCTCAGTAGAAGACAGACACACTGAGTGATTGAAAAGCACAGGAAATATGAGGAAAATACCTGCATGAAACCATCAAAGGCGCAGAACAATGACTCTAGTGGGGTGCAGGATTTTCTCTTGCTACGTGTTCATCTTCAATAAGTGCCTTTATGTATGTGTGTATTGTGTATGTATTGCCTTTGCCAATACACTGTAGGTATGGATCTACATTTAGAACAGTGAAGATATTTCTATGTATACTATACACACTGCGTATGACACCTAGTGATGTGGAAAAAACTTCAGTATGATGTTTACCTACTTAAAAAAAAAGAAATTTGAAGGAAAAATGAGAAAGTGTTTTATTTTACATATAAAGATACTTATCACTTGAAAAATGTTTAGAAATAGAAACAGCTTTTAAAACCTATTTTGGGCAAGTACATGATCAAGAAATCAGGTTGAACAGAATGTAAATTATGGTTCTCTTGGGTAACTAAGTTTCTTGCTTATAATATGTTTAAAACACTGGAGAAAAACAATATAACTTCAATGCAAGTTTAGGTAGCAAACTGGAGAACACAAGCTCATGCAAGCTATAGAGTGTACATTACAAGAGTATGTGCAGTGATCCAAAGTAAGAGTGACTGGTGTCAATTATAAAAATGAAAGGAATTAAAGAAGTGTATTCTAAAATGTTCTACTCCATTTATATTGCAGCTGTATTTACTTCAGTGCTACATTGTGCCCCCCCTTTTTATTTTTTTGTCTCCATGGTTTATTGTTTTTTCTTACTTTACTTGTAGCTAATTCTATTTTCCCAAATTTATTTTGTTTTGCTCTGTTTGTGCTATTCCTTATTCTTGTTTGATTTACTGTAATGTGCAGTCTTGTTTTTCATTGTGTTTGTATATTGGAAAAGTTAATAAAAAATAGTTACAATAAAAGGAAATAATAGAGAAACCCATCTAAACAGATGAATCTACTGTATCTGTCATGCATATCATACTGTGTTTGTTTGTCATATGCATCTATTTACCGTGTGTAAATGTCTCTGTACATTGCTGGCAGCCAGTTGGTGTGCAGGAGCTTGTATGTGTGTTTTTGTTCCCATTTGTCAGTTCTTTGCATAAAAATTCCAACCTTTCTCTGCTTCTGAAGAGCCACACTTGAGCTGTGACCTCATTTGGGCGGTGAGCACCTGTGAAGTGCAAACAATTATCCCATTAGTGTTAAGAGGGACTGCTCCTGCTCACCTAGAGGAGCCCTTATCCCCACCCACGCCTCCTGCAGAACTGCACACATACACAACCCCTCCATCCTCCAGACAGCTTTGGTTTCTTCCACCTCCCACATCTGACGCTGGGGAGTATCTTGGAGGTGTGGTAGCACTCTGAGGTGGAAAGGGAGGGAGACTCATGGGGATCAATGGTGTTCTGCTAGTTGACAAAGCTCAGACAAAAAGGGCCTTCTCTGCCTGAGACAGACGGGACAGCCCACACACACCTGGATGGCCAGGGGAATCATAAGTAGGCTTGCAGCGCTTCAAAGCCACTTTGCCACCTGGGCTTATCGCTGGGAATAAGGAGATGTGTATGTGTGTGCACACACACCAAAGGGCTTTAAATGTTAAGTCCCAGCGACTGAAGTCTGACTTATCTCAAAGTGATAGATACACACAGACATCGACACAAGCAGCTATACATCCACATGTACAGACCAAACAAACACTTAACTGCCCTCCCACACACACACACACATACACACACACACACACACACACACACACACACACACACACACACACACACACACACACACACACACACACACACACACACACACACATGCATGCACACACACGCATGCACACACACGCACACACACATAGCTCCATGGTGAGGCTGGGAACCTGGGTGCAGGGCTGCTGTAGGAGCTGTTTGAAGCCAGCTGTCACAACCTGACAGCCTGTTGTTTTAGAGGCCTTTGGTATGGCCAAGGGGCCGAGGGGAGAAAAACAACACCAGGAATGTGTACAAGTCAAGACCCAACAGTAAATCCTTCGTCCGTTTCCTTTCTCCCAATGCAGACAGAGGGGAGCAGGGTCGTCCAAGGGAGCGAGTAGAGGGACGTGGGAGCGCCTTGAGTCCCAGATGAGCCACTGAAGTGACCTGCATCTCCCTCTTGCTCTTGCTTTCTACATTTTCTCATACCTTTTACCTCTTGTCATCTTGTTTGTCTCCTCTTATTCGGCCTTTTGTTGTACCAAATCATTCACTCCCTCCATCTCTTGCCTTCTGCCCTATGCGTCACATATGTGCTCAGTTGTAATTGTTGTATCGTGCGGCTGTTTATCCTGTGGCTGTATTCATTAAGAGCACACACAAACAATGGCTCAGAGGGAGAGAAAGAAAGAAAGAAAGAATGAAATGGGTGGGGAATTCACAGACACATACAAACACATTTAACACACACATATTCTCAGAGTGATGGATGCAAACACACCCACGAAAATGCACTAATCCAGAGGACGTAATACAAACACAGAAACATACAGTAACATCCAAGTGCCTATGTGATGAGCACACATTGGGCACTTGCAGATGTGGAAACATGACCTGCCTCTTTCTCTTATGGGAAAATATCCTGCTGCAGCTACAATATGCAAATAAGTAAATAACATGCATGGTCACAAAAACAAGAAAGCATGCAGACACAAGACTGCACATTGAGGAGGGGGGAACAACAAAAGTACCACGTCGCATGAAAGCATCCTTGGAACTGGGTGTGATGTTGTACGGAGTGCTTCTCTAAAGTGGTTTGCATGGTTGACTGTTTACTTCCTGCAAAATATATTTTTGGCAGGTTTTTACAGAAAAAAGATGCATTTGAAGAAACCCTGTGTCCTGTAGTTCATTGCCACCATCTATGTACAAACATCTCGTGATATATTCTCAGTCTTATATCCTGGTTTGATTTTACAGACCACACATCCTGAATCTGATCTTTTCTCACTCAATGTTGTTGTTCCGCTTTGAGTTTTTGGTTGCATTTCTTTTTCCAGCACAGTACTGTAGCCTCTTTAATCTTAATGCATCCCCACTGGCGTATAGTATAAATAAATGAACAAAACAAAGCCACAGTCAGTATACACAAAGTTTCACATGACACCATTTTTGACTTTTTTGAGTGTCTGTTTTGGTCAATTTGAAAAATAGCTTCCTTAATTCCTCTTTTAGCTCTGGAAATATACCAACCTACCATAAACACACATCTCTTCCTGCATAGGTTGCACTCAGACTGATTGTGGACTAATTCAGTATTAATAACCTGTTTTGTGAAACTGGTCCTGTTCAACATTTATATTGTATACTAGGATATAATTCTGGATAGAAACTAAATAGTAATTGAATCAAAATTGTGGTCAAATTTGTTTCCTAATAATAATGTTTGTTAGATTATATACATGTATGATTAGTATTAGCTGTATTAAAGCATAGTAACAGTGTTGACATAATGACCAGGTTCTTACAAAAGTTAATACAGCTGCTACGCAATACTATTAATTATTGTTTTGTGTCTTTATGTGTGTATGCTCCAGGTAGAAGTATCTTTTCACACACACACACACACACACACACACACACACACACACACACACACACACACACACACACACATACACACACACACACACACACACACACACACACAGATGGGCTACACCAAAGCCATGACCCTGGTGGTCCAGTCTGCTATACATCATTGTCCTCAACACTCCTCTAACTCGTCTTTGTGCTTTGAACTGAACACGGTTCATTGAACAAGCTGCTGCCTCCCTATTGGGATACATAGAGAAACCAGAAAATCACCACAAAACTCTGTGGTGAAACTTTATGAGGCTCTCAAAGGAAAGCCCAACAGATGTTCAAAAGAGATCTTTTTTTAGCACCATTGTCCAGACAGGTTTCTCCTTTCTTTGGACTATATCTCAAAGAACAGCTTTATAGTCAAATACTGTATTAGATCAGCCTTGGCCCTGGCTGCATGACATTATTGTGGTTGTGAATGGCATTCATTAAATCAGGATAAGATTCTGGTTCTGCATGGTGAAGTGGTAAATCACATTTTGTAGCTGCGTCCGCTCCAAGTCTCTCAATGACTAATTAAGTGCCTTGGTAATTACATCATGGCCATGAGAGAAAGGAGGGATGGAAGGTCTGAGGGTAATATTGCTGTTTACACAATTAGAGTGATACATCTTGGTTATGTGTGTATGCTGTGTGGCGTGTGTGTGTGTGGTCAGAGAACATTTGTTTCCTCCCTACTCAACATGTAAATACAGTTTTCTGACAAAGCACCTGAGCCAACATAACTCCCTTCTCTCCTCCTGCAGTGACTGGACAGAATGAGATATTGAGACAAAGACAAATAGAGAGATAGATAGATATATATATATATATAGAGAGAGAGAGAGAGAGAGAGAGAGAGAGAGAGAGAGAGAGAGAGAGAGAGATAAAAGTGAGATGGAAATCTTTCAAGGTGGTGTTTTACTTGACCTTTTTATATGGTTTATATGTCATGTTAAAGTAATAATATGCATATACTGTTTTACATCAAAATGTCTAAAAACAACCAGACCTAGGTATTTTCTTCAGTTCTGTATTTACATTATCCTAAATGTGTCCAGCAATTTTTTCAACCTACAGAAGTACATAATTTTAATTAAGCAATGGTTCATTTCAATTGATCACCTGCCAATGGTGTCATACACCAAAAAGCAATCATCTTTTGTACATGTGTTGGCCTCATGGTTGTTTGCCACAATGGTGTTTGCCACATTTCTAAAAACTAAAAAAAATAAAAATAAAATCTTGGTTGTGTATCTTTTAACCAGATGAAGGATTTTGGATGTTACTGGATGTCTGGATCTTAAATTATCAGAGAAACAACCTGGGGTTAGCAGCAGCTTGGTTTACACAATGCCCCTCCCGGACATCCTGTGCTCACTGAACAACTTAAGAAACACCGATACTGAACATGAAAACTGTTCTATACAGTGTTTTTACTAGTTTTATCACTAGGTCTGTTTGTTTTAGAGGGGAGGAGACTTCTGCAGATAACTTGTGTCCTCTAAAAACCTCCTTAAAGGAATAGTTCACCAAAAAATGAAATTTTATCAATTCACTCTGATGCTGATGAACACTCTGGACTAGCTTTTTATTCCTCAAAGTGCAGCTGGAGACCTGGGGGGGAGGTCTGACATCCATATAATGAGAGTCGCTGGCGTCGCTCGCTTCTCATTGGTGCCCAGATTATTTTACATGAACAAAATAACCCACTCTCAACCCAGATTTTTTCAAAAGTGGAATTTTGCAAAATTTTTGGACCACATTGTCTGATAGATGAGTAATTACACTGATTTTTAAAGCCATAGTTAGATAAAATTGGTTTTTCATTTATGAATGACTTTAACGGTTGGTGTTAAAACATCCAGACAACTTGCACACTCTGGGCACAACTATTCCATGTCCACCCAGCCTATCCAGACTAATAACTAGCTTCATAGTCAGGAACAAGTGATATTATGTATTATATGGAATCAAATATTGTTTTAATTATGATACATGCATTTGAAAATGAACTGTGTTAACCAGAGAGTGATACATTGTGCAGTGATGAGTTCTGTACGGACATCTTAATATAAATCTGGTTATTGTAAATAACTTTGATAGAGGACAGGTTGTTTTCAGAAGTCTTTTGGTATACAATATCTGCATAATCAAGTATGGGGAGAACAAATTGTGTGACAATCTTTTTCCTAATCTGAAAAGTGAAACACATTAGTGAACGATACAAAAGACCAGTTATCTATCCAGCTGCAGCGAAATTGCCCTTTTACCTTGCATCATCAGTTTGGCACTTTTAAGCAAATTCAATAATGACAATAACTGATACAGATGTACAACAGACTCACTGTTCCTCTTGTCCTCTCTCTCAGTGGGGCCGAACCCTCCATGCAAAGCAGACACAGACAGGTTGAGAGTTATCAACTATTTAGCTCAGTAATTTAACAATAATTCACACAAAAAGACGGAGAGACTCTAAATGGTGTAAATACTGCCGTAAAGAGTGTGATTTGATGACACCGACATTATGACACGACACTTTTTTCTTGTGGCTTTCTCTTTTTTTTACTAAAGTTACAGGGAGCTGCTGCAGAGGGGCTCTGCAGCATGATCATGAACAAGGTAACGAGGACATTTCATTTATTTAAATTATTGTTATATTGTTAAATTTTATTTGTGAAAGGACAAAGGCAGGCTTTCACAAACACTGACAACAGACAAAAGGGCATCAAGGGGGAGAGTTGCAGGTGCGAGAGCACCCACCACTCCCCCCTCTGCACATGCTTTTCTTTGGTATTTTTTGTAAATTACTTGATTTTCAGGGCATCCTGGCATAGTAAATGCTCTCTAGTTTGGCTGCAGTTACACAAGGAAGTGAAACAGTGAAATTTATTTGTACGAATGTGGCATGACAAACTAAGGAGGGCCCGGGCGGGGTTTGAACCCACAACCTCCCGGGTAAGAGTCATGCGCGCTGACCAGTCACCCAAAGCGATATCACTGTGGCCAAGTAGCCAGGGCACATGATCAGCTTGGAAGCATAGTGACAGGACCGTCTTGTCACATCTCATGACATAAAAACTACTTTTGGGTCATGCAGTGGCGACAGTTGGATGTAGCTAGTTTTGTTAATAGATCAAATGGATAGTGTAACTGAATGTAATACTTATATTAAATATTTAAAACTTCCTCTATTATGGAATTTCAGCATTGTAATGTCAGTTTGCAAATGGTCAACACCGCAAAATTGAGTTTTAAAGTTGAACTCTAGGGAAAAGCACCATGCAAAAATATTTTGCCTCCATGAGAGAATTCACAGTCAAAGATGATTCCATTTTAATGAGCACATTTTTGTCTGAAAGCTTTCATAAACGCTGGTGTGACTGAGCCCTCAAAAGATCCCACTTAAAAGTCTTGCATCATGTTAAATTCTCACTGAATAGATCCAGCCTTTCTTTTGAATGCCAATGACCTGTCCACAAACTGACCTACATACAAAATGTATTTATTTACAAAGAGTCGGCAGCCAACTATTTCACAGGCACATTCTTAACCATGATGTCAATCCCTCTACAGGGACATTGATAATAAACATGTACCACTAGGACACTGCATACTCTCTTGACAGCTGCTCTAGGTTGTTTATGTGTGGACAGTACATAAATGCTAACATGGGGGTCTCAAAATTTTCAGTCCCATATCAGAATCTGACCCTTAAACTGAAACCCTTTCCCAGACTGCTACATAGGGCTTGGCCCTGTGGGACAACTGCTGGCCTTGGGGGCTGCCCCCTGGCCCGAGGTCTACCCCCCCCACTGCAGGCCCCTGTGTTGCCTTATGCAGCCTCAGTCCTTGGGGAGCCATGTAAAGCAGCCCCCTTGTCTGTGGCTCTCTCACCACCAGGAAACAGGGGCCTTCTCCTGCACCTCTCGACTGCAACATTTGACAGCTAATATTTTTCTGCCGAATCCGCGTCTGTAATCCGTACTTCCATGTAGGGATCCCGTTACGACCTGTCTTGAGTAGGCCAGCTGTTCAAACAAGGTGATTAATTAAAGGAATTCTGTTTGTAAAACAATCCCCAACCTCTTTCTCTCTCTCCTCCCATCTCATACTCTCTACCTCCATCCTGCACACACTCTCTCGCTTCATCATCACTCATTCGCACTCTCTCTTTCTTCCTCACTCTCTGCCCCTCTCCCCTCGGACTCCTGGTCCGGCTCTGACCAAGCTTGGTGAGTGGCTAGTCCTTATTAAGACTACAGAGCGCAGTTTGCGGTCTCCTTGCATTAAGTCTGATTCTCCCTGAGGTACTGCACATTAGCAAGACAAACATCTCAAATAAAGGGGGTTGAAATAGCTTGTGTGTGTGTGCATTTGCATGTGTCTGTGTGCATGATAGTTGTAGTAAGTAGGGGCTGGAATTCAGAAAGGGAAGTTTGCAGGGAGGCTTTTTTATTGCTCTATTCCTAGACTAGCAGGTGAGTTCTTTTGTTGCCAATTTCAGAACTGGACACTCACACTTTTTCCTCCCCTCCTCTCCATCTCTCTGATTTCCGTGAGTACTGCAGGTGCTTGCTATTCATCACGGCTGAGACAGATACCACAACTCCCATCAGGCTGCAGTGCATGGTGACCCCGCTCGTTCACACCGTCCTGCAGCGTCGGGGCGAAGGGTCATATGGGCTTCAAGCAGCACCAAGGCAGCCTGCTCAGTGCTCACATGTACACACACTTTTGTATATGCGCACACACTCTTGCACAGCTGTCTCATCACAGGGTCTCTGGAGCACATAAACCTCTGGACTAAAGTGCTTAGAGAAACTAGAGAGGCTGGAGAGCTCACAGGACATGTACCACTCTGGTGAAAACATAGCACAGAGTCAGTCCAAGATGTAAACAGCTTGGGCCTCACCTAGTACACATGAGACATGTATGCACCCAGTGCTCTCAACTGTCATCTGTTCACAAATGTGCACAGATGTTTCATCACAAGACACAAAAGAGGCCATAAAACCAATTGGACCAAAACTCATAGCACACACGACCTTACACATGCTTTGCAATCGGTTCTCTCTCTAAAAAGCCAATAGGGAGTTTTTGAAACTATTTCTATTAGGAGTCTGGGTTTTGTCTGTCTAACAACATCTGTTGTGAAAAGGGACTTGGTGAAAGAATTAAGGCAAGGCCCTGGATAAGAGGCCTTGCTACCAGGGTTACTTAACAATTCTGCTTATAAGCAGCATCTACACCACCTGGTCAGCTCAGGTCTCAGAAACATCAAGTATATCCTGGGTTGAGGGCTGAGATCCTGCACCTGACCTCTTTCACACCATATCCCAGTCCCAGGAGATGAGGCTGTGCCAAGTGCCTGCTTTAAATTCTTGTATCTGGCCTGGAGGTTAGAGAGAGAGAATACCCAACTTGTTGCAAATGAGGACCAATCATGGGAATAATATGAATTAAAATGAGAGGTGGGGAAGTCATATGCTTAGGGATTTTGCAGGTTTGTAAAAATGGATAACTCACTTGATCTTTCTGTTCATGTCAGTGAAATCCACTGTTATTTTCTTCATCTAAGCTAAGCAGGCGGATAGAGGGATATGGAGCCTGATGCTAAGCCGACAGAGTTTAATACGGAGAGGTGAAACTTAAAAGTGGAATTACATTGCTGCTGTGTGGCTTATGGCAGCCTGGGCTCCTCCACAACTCTGAATTCCAAACCTCTGAGATTCCAGGGAGGTATTAGGTGACTCTAACCGGAAATCCCCTCTCTGTGACCGCTGGCGTTTGTTTTCCTTAGCTGAGCTCCGAGATGGGTGGCATTGTGGGCCCGGGCCTCACTCATTCTCTCTCTCCCACTTCCAGATGCCCAGAAGGGAATCGTTAGAGCTGCCTTCATGCCCGGCTCGCATCGTGTGGATCAGGTCCAGCTTCTAACATGCTGGGCTGCCTGGTTACAGTTTACACTCCTCCCTCCCTCCTTCCTCTGTCCCTCCCTCTCCCTTTTCCATCTGGCCCTGCGGCCAAGGCTGTACCACGAAAAAGGAGGCTCACCATTCTCTGTGGCTGAAAGGCTGAAAGACCTTCCTGTGTAATTACAAACAGACACATTCACAATTTTGGCAAATTGGTGATCTCACACCTTTGCTCTGCTGGCTGCCTGACGGTTCCTCAGGAGTGAGCCAAGGGGCAGGCACCGTCAAGAGGCGTATATGAGTAAAAACTTGGGTTGGCTTCCTGGCTGGACAGGGTAGTTGGAGGGGACAGAATCCTGTTTTAATCAAGGCAAAGGACAAGCCCTATATGGTGGTTACACTGACTTGTTTTTCTCTGCTTTGACATAGAACAAGATAAAGTGAGGGGGAAATAGTCCAGTATAGAGGAAACATGAGTGAAAAGTGAGCAACAAATATGATTGGAATAAAGAATTATGGGAAAGAAGGAAAATATCGAAGGAAGGAAGGAAGCAAGGAAAATANCAACATCTTGAGCTGGAAGCGTTCCTTTATCCTGGCCAATCTCGCCTGCACCTGTGATGACAACCCCTTGTGTGCAGTGCAGTGATTGTGTAACCTGGAATGAAAGGAAGGAGGTGGGGGGAGGAGGAGGAGGAGGAGGAGAGGGAGGTTGGATATGGTGTAAGGGCCAACAGGGGGAGAAAATGACATAAAGCGTTCCCCCGACTTGTAAATCCATGACAAGACCCAGACAGTCACCCTGAAACCCCCACCCAGTGTCCCCCTGCAGGGCATAGATGGGAGAAAGAAGGGAGGGTGCCGGGGCACAAATCCAGGGTTCTCCCTCCCTACTCCTGTTACCCATGTTTCCCCTTGCAGTCCCTCTCTTACCCTCCAACACACACACACACACACACACACACACACACACACACACACACACACACACACACACACACACACACACACACACACACACACACACACACACATTCTGTGGGGCAGTGCGTTTCTTCCATTCCGCACAAGCTGTTGTTTTAAATCATAATAGTAACCAGACTGTAATCACATTATTGCACACATGGTGATTTTGACAAGTGGTGGGAGTCATGTGCTGAGGCTTTGGCAGGGTTAGCACACCATTCTCCCAGCTGTGAGCTCAGCCCCAACCCACCCCCCTACACACACACACACACACACACACACACACACACACACACACACACACACACACACACACACACACACACACACACACACACACNCATCTCGCTTGAACCCCCTCCCAGGCAATATGTTGCTCCGCTCCGTTCCACTGTAACCTGCATGCATTAGTGTAGCCTAATCTAAATCAGATTTCTGTAAATTATAGTTACACATGTGCCTTGTAGAGAAACAACAGTGTTGGTTGTTTTGTTCAAACACTTAAAGCAATATATGTTTACATTTTCCTGACAAGTGACCTGTAATAGTCATGTGAATAATGACTTTTCTCTCACATGCAAAAGCGCCACAAAACTTCTTAAAGGTGCAGTGTATAGTATTTAGTGACCTGCAGCTGAACAGATTTTTGCAGAAATTAAATGTAATATTCAGATGTATATTTTAATTATATGGACCTGAAAATAAGAATCATGTTCATGTTCCATCCTGTCTAGCAAGACATGATGGAAAATACTTGATATCCTGTGAGGGAACAGACTCTCACTTTAAGTTTTACTTGAATGAAGTTGTAGATAATTTGGCTAAACTGTTAGCTTGTATGATCAGCTCATGTCTGGGCCTGTTTGATGTCCTTTTAGCAATGCTGCTGCGTTCCAAGAACTTAGCATTTACTTTGGTGAGCACAATGTTGACATAAACATACAACTGAACCTAACTACTAAATAAACCCTACACTGTAATAGTTTTTTTCTTTTAAGTGCAACAAACACTGTATTGTAATATGCCAATAGAAGACACAACAAGTTGTGCCGTTGTACAGAAGTTTTTCAGGTACGATAACTGGGATGTATCAATCCTCAAAAAGCAAATCTGATAGCACTGCTGCTTTTCTGAAGCTCTGAGGTGTGTTGAAACTGAAACATAGGACTGTGGCTTACACTGATGTACACATACGCAGCTGGTAACACAAGTTATTTTGTTGCTAAGGTATGAGGGCTTGTTTTGTGTGTTTTGTGAATGGCAGTGTATCAGTCTCAAAGCCTCACATTGGTGCTTGTAATGTTGACTGATTAAGACATAATTTAATCAGGCAACAGCTTTGTGTGGGTACAATCCAGCATGTGTCTGATTGTGCCCACACATGTGGCAGAATGAATGACTGTAGTAACACTGATCGGAGGGCTATCTTCATTGCACCATGGCCAAGCATCAAGAAAGCAAAACAATGACAGAGCCCTGGTTGACAGGATAACGTGAGAGAGACAAGGGGTCGTACCCGGAGCACTGCACTTTCTGTCCCATCTTTCCTTTAGTTTGTTCTGAGGTGTGGCTGCGCTCTCCACCGCATCGCTAACAAGATCAGGCTGTGGGGTGGGCCTCATCCAGCTGGCTCTTTGTATGTATGTGTGTGTGTTTGGAGCAGACTTGGTTATTGAAAATAGTAAGAGAAACTATACTGAAAACAGCATTGTGTGAGTGAAAGGGAGAAAGGGAGAAACTACCAAAATAATAGCTTACCCAATCTTTCCACAGTTTTAATACCAATCAGGCAGTGGGCAAACTTTTCAAAGTCAGAGAAGAGGAAGGACAGAGAGTAAATTGATGATATCCATCCCAAATCCTCTAAAACATTTAGTTAACAAGAGGGATGAATTTAATCATTTATACTAACAAGGGTATGATATTTCCCTTCATCCCTCTGCCAAGTGTTTCGAAAATAAAGACATTTCAAATGATGGATGGATGAGGCTGACGGGCAGACAGACAAGGAGTCAGCACAAACAAATGTATGAAAGCATAAACACAGACTTTGCTTTCGCTGGTGAGATGAACAACAGAGCTGTGCTGTCCCTGACTTTTATTCACTGTGCCATTGTGGTCTCTGATTTATAGCGGAAGAAAAAGATGAGGGAGAACATTTCTCTCTAAACAAAGAAAGCAGATGTACTTTATAAACCCGGCTCACTAAAAAACATACCGTCCTCTTGGTTGTTAAGGGTTTTTGCTTGACACATCAAAAACATTTGTGCAAACTCTGAATTCTTAGATGTTCAGTCCTCATCTTTAAAAGTTTTCAGGTTGTCTCCTTTTTGCACTCTTGGACGGTGGTCCGAACAGCAGATAGTACTCAGTGCCCAGGAATCCCTGGAATGGTTTTGTTTAACTTCGCCTCCAGGGAGAAATATATTGTGATGATCCCTAGAAATATGATGCCCATATTTGCCTCCTATCTGAGAAGACCCAAAGTGAAACCATCACTCCATCAAATTTTAAGAACCGAAACGAGATAGTAACGGTGTGCAGCAGGGTGATGGGAATAGAGAGATTCGGAGTGTGTAGTTGTTAACATTTTGAACCCACACAGGCTTTTATCTGGTTTCTAACATGCAGGATTGGCACAGTCCATGTTGCTAATCTCAGATAGGGAAATTTAGAAGGAAAAAAAAGTAAGATAACATGGCAAGTTTAAAGGAACATCTTCTTATGTGGGTATTTTAACATTTATCCAAGCACAACATTAATGTGTGCATGTGTTAGCCTTACTTTAATGTCTACAAATAAACAAGAAATGCAAAAAGTGTTAATTTGTGAAGTTTCTCTATTAGAAAATGATTGTGTATGCAAAAAACAATACACCTGAATTTTAAAAAATACACTCCAATGCCTCTGAAATGAAAGAAAAAAAACAATAGCTTTGGACTGCGAGGAAAACATGTGTTTCATTGGTTTTGTATTTGCCTGTTTTGTATTTGCGGGTGTATTTATTTCAGATGAAGGAGAGCCAAGGAGAGAGCCAAGGAGAGTATGCCAGGCCCCAGTTAGTATGCAGGCTATAATTTCTGCTTCCTTTGAAGTCAATGTGTGTGTGTGTGTGTGTGTGTGTGTGTGTGTGTGTGTGTGTGTGTGTGTGTGTGTGTGTGTGTGTGTGTGTGTGTCCACTGTGGTGTTGGGGTATATAGCGTGGCTATTTTGAAATGTACTTGTCTTGCAGAGTATATTCTGCTAAGGTTACTCCTGTGTTACAAATTGTGTTTAGTTGACTAACTTTAAAAAACACTGAAGTGTAGGGCATCTTTGTACAAAATAACAGTACATGTATGATACTATTAAATACAACAGCAGACCACAGAAGTTACCATGGAGACAGAGTATCAACATTATAAGCCCCACAAAGGAAGCTATTGTAGTAGATTGTACAGGTGGTCATAATTTTGTGTCCACCCCCTTTATGTCTGTACGCATATTGACCATTTTATCATGTCAGTAAAACACGCACTGAGCTGAACTGAATTGAAAAGCAGTCTGTTATTAATGTTAAATAACAAAAACAGCACTCCAAAACATTCACGTTCACCGTAGTCAGTGGCAGCAGCAGCAACAAAACTACTTCTGCAGATGGGCTGTTCTCTGCTCTCAGCACCCAAGAGATAGAGGTACATAAAGGGGGATGAGTTAAAGGACAACTTCGGTCATTTTCAAGCTACCTGAGACATGCCATTACCGAAGGCACAAGAAATTTTGATCAGGCCTATTAGGCTAAAGGTCTCTTAGAGTGGAGAGTTAGCATTGATGATAAACCACGGGGGCAGAATTTTAAACTGTGTTTTTTGTTATCATACTCCATATCTTACCCCAAAAGTTATGCAACATCAGCAGACACCTTACAACACAGCGCTGTAGCATGTATGACTCAAAATGAATAAATTGTGTCTAAAACGACACATTTTTGCAAGCAGTCACGTACCGGTTTGTTTAAAATGGCTGCAGTCTCTATTTAAGCAGAAATATGAATGTTTTAGTGTTAAATTTAAAAAGTCATGTTTGCATTTACACATTGGTATTTCTTTGTGTCAACACCTAAATTGTGTTTTTAGCAATAATGAAACATAGACACAAACCATTGAGATTTTAATCTGCTGACACAGTGAGTTGTGCTTTCATTCTTTTCAATGTAAACTAGACATGCAGTTCTCAAGACTACTTTTTTGTGGTGTTGGTCTTGGTCTCAGGTCTCTCGGTCTCACCGTCTCGGGCCAACACAGCAGTCTTGAAGGTATGCGGTTGTTCAGGACCATACCCACTAGGGGGGGCACACAATCACTTTGACTTTGTATTTTACAATCTCTTCAGACTGCAGTGCTGGATTTTTACATATAAATGATAATCCTTTACATTTGAACCCTTAGCAAATAAGTATATACCGATTAAAGGAATAGTTCACCCAAATATTAAATTCAGTCATTATCGACTCACCCTAATAGTGATGAGAACTCCGCTGTAGTTTTTTTATTCCTCAAAGTGCAGCTGAAGACCTGAAGGAGTCTCATCGTCCACTGAAAATCCACATCCACATAATGAGAGTCAATTGTGCCCAAGAAGTAAAGGTCCATGAAAATACACAAAAAACTTTCCCTCTTTATCGCTCGTCCACTGCAATCCAAGTGTCCTTAAGTGAACACATGCAGACGTCATTTAGTACATGTTTATAACCTAAACCGTCCCTATACCAGAGCTCGTCTGCAGGTGCCCTCGGAAGCCACAGCAGACAAGATCAACGAGAACTTCCGGCAGATACAAACCATCGTCTTGCTGTGAGCTACCAAGTGACACACAAACACAAGAGGGATTTGCCTGCACTAGTGATTTGAAACTTTGAAGAAAAAAGAAAATATGTCCAGTGTGCATCTCTCACGAGTTCGCACTGCACAGCTCCCATAGTCTATCCGCATCAGGAAAAAGCATACTGCAGTACTTTTGGCCATGGGTACGCTAACCTAATCTTCGGAGTTTGAAACAGAGCATATAGATTCACTTAAATCAATCTCATCAGCTCTCATCTTCATTTGAAAAGGAGGAGAGAACGTGTGTGCATGCTATGCTATCCAGGAGTGTGTGTCTTTCTATCAGCAGCTGGTCTGTACATGTAGAAGAAGTGCAGAACAGAAAACTGGAAATGGCAAAAATATAACAGCATAAAGCTATGTTTTTGTTCACTGAATCTGGAATCAGCAATGAACAAATAATACCAGGCTGATCAAAATACTCTGCACAACACCAATGTCAACAAATAACAGATGCAGTGGTAACCACTCCTTGTCTGAAAGTACCTTATAGCTACAATACATTTTGTTGTTTGCCAGTATAAAGAGAAAGAAGACATTTCTCTGTTTGACATTTAGCTTTTTGGCACACCAATGTACCAGTGAGCTAAGTTTTGGTGTTAAGGATTGGGCACAGAACTTTTAAAACCCGATCATAAAATGCTGGTTTGAATGGAAGTTGTTTTCTCAGGGTTTCCAGATTTATCCACCTGGAAGTGGATGTGGCCTCAATGACTACTCACTTGCTCATTAGGCTTACTAACTTACAGCCCATGGAGTACTCATGAAGTTAATGTTGTGATTTTGCAGCTGTGGCTTTAGGGTTCTGTAAGATTGTAAAAAAAAAAAAAAAAAAAAAGTAAGGTTAAGATCAACATCATAGCCCCCCAAACAAAAAACTGTCTATGAGTGAGAGAGAGAGATTGTCATTAGTTCATGTCCCCTACTGAGTGACACCATACAGACAAAACCTTTAACTTGGAACATCAAAGAGAGGTCAATTAAGGGAGCTATTTTGGCCAAACAGTGGTTACCTAACAAAATGAGAAAGTCTCTGTGTATTGCGGGAAATGCAATGGCTTGTCTCAGTGACTCACAGAGAAAATGGCACCACAAACTGAGTCACAAAAACTAATTGACTCATTCAAAATTGTAATTGACTCACCTTCTGGGGAACTCTGTGTGACCCTGAGAGGGAAGCTACCACTACATGCCATTGTTGTAACTTGTCTCACGGTAGCAAGGTGTCTTTAAGTGAAGACAGATTTTCAGATGTAAATATCTTACTGGATCCATGATGCACATATGAAATGAAAACAGATACAAAGCCACTATGAACAGCAAGCTAGAATTAGCACCAAAAACCATTGCTAAACAACATTGTTCCTATATTTTTTTCAGTATTTTGCATTTTATCTAACAGTTGACTGTAAATGTGGAGCCAAATTAAAACCAGAGCTGTTTTGATCATGTGGCATGCCACTGAAGCCACAAGGATGGCTGAAATGCACTTAAATTTAGCTCATAAATATGTTATTCTGATTAACAAATCATAAGTTGAATGATTTTATCTTCTGATGTTTGGTCTTCATAGGATATTTCAAATTCCAGGTTGGAGTTTTAAGCAGAGCATTAAGTAAAAACATCTCTTCTCTGTAACTCTGAAAAATTTAAGGTGTTAGAAAACCCAAATAATGTTCCACTTCAAAGCACAACAACTCATTTTCATGTTGCATCCCTCCCCTGCCTCAACACCAACCTGCCCCATTGCACGCTCGATATCTTGAATCTGCTCATCTGCAATCTCCTGAGGTTTGCAACATCGCCTCAGAGCAGGCATATCATGGCAGGGCTTACTGCTGCGTCTGATCTTGTAAGTTGTGGACATGTCCGCCCTCTGGCCCACATGTAACGATATCTGCACAGTGCGAGTCCAGATAGTGGCCCCTGAGCTGTGAAACCCCACGCTTGGCAGGATGCAGGGCTGCAGTGATAACTCACCTGTGTTCTGATAGAAGGGGAGACAATGTCCCAAACAGATTAAAGCTGCGCTGATTGCAAAACAAGATGCATAGTTTTGCTAGAGGGATATACACGAGATGGAAAAATTCTAAACAAACCAGATGAAAGAGGCTGCTGGATGTTTTTATCTTTCTGCCTTTGATTCATTTCTGGATTTGTGTGTGAACATGAGCGCATGCACATGCTTGTCATTTATATAGAATATCAGGATCTATTCTTGTTTGGTTTGGAAATCCCAAACAGCCGAAAAAACATGAGACACATTCAGATCTGTTTTCCACAGCTCAACTTCTGAACCACATTGTCGGTGGCACATTTTCAAAACCACATTCTGACATGATATAAAGCACTCTGAAATGTCAACATTGATAGAAGATGGGAGCAGAGCAGCTGATCTCAATCTTCTATTTTCTCTCCTCTCCTCTTTCTCCAACCGTCAGGAGATGCTCTGTTGTCACGTAACGGTCTTTACAGTCTGCTGGCAAAAATGTAATTTTGAAAGACCTATCTCCCTCTCTTGTCACAGCAGGCAGGAGATAGTCAGGCTAATCTCTGACAACAAGGACTATGTAATGTGTTTAGGAGGTTTTGTGCAGAATGATGTGTGAATATTTGTGTTTATCTCACTGGTAGATAAACTCCAGGTGTTGTGATACAGGTGGTGTCTGACATTCCGCTGTCACGATCAAGTCCAAGTTAGTGTCTAACGTTGTCAGGATATCACATGAGAGATTTTGTCTGCTTCATAATAATAATCTTTATTTATGGGGCACTTTTCAAAATTCATGTCACAAAATGCTTCATGAAGACAGCAAAATACAACAGACAAGTCATAAAATCATCAGGTTTTAAAATGAAAAGAAAAACAGTCTTTGTCAATAAACACTTAGTTCAGTGTATGAAAAAGCAAGAAAAAAGAACATTAAAAGAATGTTTCAGTTCAATTTAACTGGACTACAAACACTCTGTCCACTTTAGGGGGTCTTGTCAGTTCAGGACAAGAGACCTCTGCCCAAGGATCTCAAAGTTCTTCCCAAGTCTAAGAGACAGAGTAAAGAGGCTAAAATAGGAGTAATGTGATTGTGAAGCTGATAGCTTTTTGGTTCAGGCAAGTGAAAAGTATGTTGCAGTGATCCAGGTGCAATGAGATGAATAAAATTGATGATAATTATAAAACTGATCATATTAAAACGTGAGCTGAGCATAAATTAACTACTTAACTGCAGGATTTTGTGTCATTAAAGCATAGCCGATCTAGTGATAATCTTTGTTTTTAAAATCTCTTATATGTTCAATGAAAAGACCAAAACTGACACTGTGGTATATGTAGTTAGTCTCTTTTCAATGCCATAGACATTGTTTCCCAAAAAGATTTAAACATACAACAGTGAGCTACACTGTTGTATTCTGTGACACTTTATTTCATTATGATGAACATAGACATTGTTGTTTATGTTGGATCAATCCAACATAAACCGTAATGCTGCCACAAATCTTTGTTAGTGTACCAAATCTTCCACTTGAAAAAGCCCCCAATGAATGAAAGAATTTTTTTATTGAACTTCATATAAAGATTGGACCATATATCCGTCACCAGTTTTTTGAAGATGAGAGCCACAAAAAGGCTTGGGAGGTTAGAACGTATTGGAAGATAGACTTATTTGTTGATTTAGATCTTTTCCATGGACATAATGAAAATAATATAAATATAAACTGTTGAAATGACAATTAATTAATCAATTGGTTAATTATGACTTCAGTCATTGTGGCCATCAGTTCTATCACTTAGAATAATTGCATAAATACTGACATCAAAATGGGAAAAACATTTGGTGGTGTGATTGTTCAGTGCTGAATGTAGCAGCACTGTTTTCTCTACACATTTATTACTGTGGAGTTAAAGTCGACATAAAGCAATAGGCCCTCATTTAGACAGCTCATCTTGATGTCTTGATGTCAACAATAGAGGTACCTCAGAAATGAAAATGTTAAAACTAGTACAGCACTGATAGTAAAAATCAGACATTCAGTGGTTCCAATTTTCCACATACACAAAATAGGCTTGTCTAACTTTGGGGTTTTATGATCTTTTGGCTGCTTGTATTTCCTGCTCCATCTGACTACTGTTGCTGTATTACCAGATAAATGGAACAAATAAATTACCTTAGTGAGGACAATGTTTTTATTAACAATAGGAACCATATCCAAAACAACAAAAATAAGATCCAAGTTGTGAATAATCCTTTAAATTTTGATCACACAAGGGATAACTTTCATTTGAGTCTTGTAATTTGTAATCTGACAGAATATGTTAATCACTTCACTGCTCATTTTTCAATTTAATATTTTCTCAGATTAAAAGTGGCATCAGTGAGTATACGAACTGACATTTCTAATCACACAATAACCTTTTCAAATTTGCACAACACCAGTCATAGTGTTTCACTGCTTTTAGATCAGCTTGAGGTCATTCTATGAGTTAAAGAATATGTCAGCTCCACCCTTGCAGTATACATGAGTTTTATGGTATTTAACATCACGCAAAACATAATTAGACAATACCATGTGACATCATCGTCCACAGGCGTGGGACTCATGAAGCCGTTCTAATGAGCAAATCTTCATGGAGGTAGCCTTGCCGCAGGTCTAACCACTACCGGAAAACTCAATGAGTTACAGTAAAAAGCTTCAAGTTTAATATGTGAATGTTGCCACACACACAAGGTTAGTACTGCTCCTAGGGTGGCTCGAACAACGCTAAATCTCATAAAACAGGCAGCCAAATAAACAGCACTGAACCAATGCACAAACAAACAAACAGATTCCTATTACTATAAGAGAGGAATTAAGGAAACTAGCTAAGTGACTGCAGCCTCTGCGGAGGAGAAAAGCATGCAGTCAGCCTGAGCCCTGAGAGAGTGTCTCTGTGCATCTGAGAGTGTTTATGGACTGGCTCTAAGTGGAAGTCATTATGGGACGTTTGACTTGCGCTGATAGCAATGGTTCTGGGTCCACCCAAGGCTCCTAACGTAGGTGGTCCAGGCCAGGGAGGAAGATGAGCGACAGAAGGGAGGAGGGGAAGAGAGAAAGAAAGAGGGGAGCAGGGAGAAAGAGAAAGAGACTGAAACAGAGAGAGTAAGAACCAGAAAGTTTGGCCTCCACCCTTCCTCTACTATTTGCTTCTGCTGCAGATGTGGTTGTAAGGGAGGGAGGGAAAAAAATCTCCATAAAGTTATAATTATACACATGAATGCGAACCAAATTCTGGAAAACTGCACACAAACACACACAAACGAAAGTTACACATTTATACACTGGTTAGTTTGTCACAAAGAAAGTTTGCACCTTTGCTTACCCTTTAAGAACGCAAATTTCCATGATAAATCACTCAAATTGTTGCAGTCACTACAACAAAGCTCTGATTTCTATAAAATTTAGTCTTGTCATCAGTTTAGAACATGGTCGAGGGAATAGTAAGACAAAACCTGACACCCTGTAAAAGTTAAGACCTCAGAAAGCCCATCTTAATGTTTTGTGTGTGTTTTGAGAAAAACCTGCTATTTCTGATGTTACAGGGTGGAGGCGGATAGTGTACAGAACAGTGCTCCTATGGAGGCAACAACCTTTTCATAAGCGGTTAAAATCTGTTTACCATTGCATGCCTACAACTGGTTTATATCAGCTAAGTTTACTTAACAGTATATTTCACCTCAGGACATTTGGAGAGATAACCAAATAAACCTTTCAAGGCAGGAATGTTCCTCGGAGCTGCCAGGTTCAAAGTGAAGCCCTTGATGGCCTCTGAGCAGTGCCCTGTGGGTGCATGCACTCAGGGTGGACATGTTTAGGTCTTACTGGTCACTGAGACATGGTGGTGTAGTGGGGAACAGGAAGTACATTTAACATCGACAGAAGTATATAAGGGCGGGCTTGCTTGCTAGTGTAAGGAGGGGGGGGGGCCGACATCAGCCAGCAGCAGCAACCCCAACTTTGACACTTCGCCCAGAAGAGCACACTGAGAATTCAAACATCATCTCTCAGATGTTCCACTTCCTCTTGTTAATTGCAGGAATTCTTTCATGTTACAAGTGCTTTTGTTTTATGGCCACAGCCCTGGAGATTGGCTCTGCAGAGGCCCACAGCTTGCAAATTTCTCCACCCGAATGGCTGCCACAGGATTTGAGGCCAGTGCCTCATGTATGTGTATGTGATTTGATTGAGGGCGTAGCAGGAGAGAGAGGGAGAGAGAGAGAGAGAGAGAGAGAGAGAGAGAGAGAGAGAGAGAGAGAGAGAGAGAGAGAGAGAGAGAGAGAGAGAGAGAGAGAGAGAGAGAGAGAGAGAGAAAGAAAGAAGGAGGAAATGAGTGTGTGGGCATATAACTTCCTCACTAGCCCCTTCATTCATCACTTTGTTGTCCCAGCTGCAGACTAAACCACAGTGTGGTGCATCCCTTTTGAAAAGTTAACATGATAAGAATTCCTGGATTGAAGTGGCAAAGCCCACGTTTCTTTGGCACATGGGCTACTTCCCTTAGAGCCTGGTCTGCATGATGGACTGGGACTCTGGCAGGACTCTGAGGTTGTCTCAGTCACTCCCCAGACACATCATGTCGTGCCTGTTCATACCAATGATAGGGTATCCTGGCACCCAGACTGTGATGTCATATTGTGACACACAGGAAAGGGAAGAACCCCGTCTGGCCTTGGCAAACGATCGTCTGGGTCCCCCAACCATCTAATTAGGATAGCGTATACATGCGTCAACGTGACGACAACCATGAACCACCAAAACGGGCGGAGGTGCCAGCTGGCTGAGTTGCAATCAAAAGATAGAGACGTTCTGATTTTTCGCTCTGATTCTGTTTATATGCAACTGCAAAAATACACAAACCTCTTCAAAACAAGAAAATATGATACTGCCAGAGTGAAATATAAAATACCAACTTGAGCAGCATCCAAATCCACAGCACTAGAACTCTCTCTAAAATTCAAATAACAAAGATCTGCAGCCCTCTCCCACTTTTGGGATTTCCTAAACTTACTGACCTCAGCCATTTTGTGTTTTGGCGTCTTTTCCCGATAGAATCCATCATATGTCCCAAAGACAGCTAAGGCCAGACAACTGCCAGATGGTGTATCTATTTGCTCCTTTTTAACTCTAGTCTGTACACCAGATAGATGCAGGCCAGCAGAGAGAGGAACCTTGGCATAGAACCAAAAAATCTATGCAGTGAATTTGTTTTGTTAGTTTAATGCACTTGGGTTCAGAGAACTGTGGGCCCTTTGCTTGTCCATGCTGACAGGTGGGATCGTGTCAAAGGTGATCTCAGGGCAGACTGACGTATGATCCTCTCTCTAGCACTATTCTTCTCTCTGTTGGACTGTGCTGTTCTCTCCCTCCCGTCTTGCTCTCTTGTTTCTTCTTCTGTGTGCCAGTGCACCTGTGCTCAGCGGGGGGAGGTTCAGAAACGAAAGGCATTAACGCAGACTTCCAGAAAGTCTGCTTTCATGATTGATCTTTCAACCAAGTCATATGTAAAACTTGTAAAGAGTACTGTGTGTGTAAGTGTGTACATGTGTGTGTATGTGTGTGTGTGTGTGTGTGTGTGTGTGTTAGGGACAGACAAATATGTACTCTTATTGTTTATTTGGCCGTATATGCGCATGCTTTTGAGTGTGTGCAGTTGTGTGAGTGTTAAAGGCAGAGCTGTGCTGTAGACGTGTGTGTTTTCTTGGCAGTGCATGTGCAAGAAGCTGTGTGCTGGAATCCATCCACTGCCAACTACCCAAACACAATAAATCAAAACAGGTGTTTCAATATGCCGACTGCTGTAACATGAAGGCCAGACGCTTGCCAGGCAATTCCTTTCCTCTTCTGCCGCTAAATCAAAAAACAGAACACCAGGATGAAGTCAAGATGTCAAAGACAATGCCTTAAATGGCAGCCTCATTGTCTCATAAGTTTAAGCTACATAGCAGAAAAGCACTGCGTAGAGGAATGATAATTCAAAGAGAATTCTGTCTGGTAAAAAATTCCAAATTCAACTGCTAAATCAACATACAGCCTTTTTGAAGTAGCTACAACAAAACAGTTGACAGTTGACAATTTGTTGCCATTTTCAAAAGGTTGACTCACTGTCGCCTCACCAAACTCACCAAGCAACAAAATCTGTTTGTATTTTTGTGGTTGAATGATGCACAGTGATGACTCATAATTTTTTTGACCCAAAAAAGCAACACTATTTTCACTCTGGACAGAGACCAGTGGATAAAATACAAATGTTGATCTAAGAAAAGCTTTGTATGTTGGGATGGCCACGTTTGTGAACTTTGACTTCCCAGCTGTGGTGTTTGGAAGTTGATGTCTAGCCCTGTGTGAATAAGAATGACGCAGTTTTTTGTATGGGGGAGTTTGATAAACGTCTGCATCGTGCCTGATGGAAATCAAGTTTCCCCGTCTGGAAACAACACTTTCCAGCTAGTTACTTTGCCTACTTGTGGCTTCTGTATGATACCACTGTGCCAATGATTACAACATGAGTATTATGATCTTAATCTCTGTTTATATGCTATTCACAGGGCTCCATCCATATAACTTTTTCACACTGACAGGGTCAACAAAAAAGTAATTTATCACACAAAGCTTCTTCTCACACTTGTGTTTTTCCTGATAGAATCCTGTTAGTTTAACACAACATATCGAACCTGTAGCAGTGTGTGTGTCAATATAATTATATACATATAAACTCATACTGATGGTAGTAACACCAATTTCAGCTCTACTTGATTTAACTGTAGTGTTCCCAACACCAAAGATACCACTTACTTTAGCTTCACATAATTACCCAATAACAATCTCTAATTTTGTTCTGGTAATGGTTAGTATTAGTACTATTAAAGTAGCAATCTGTAGGATTGTCGCCAAAACTGTTAATGCAGTCAAATTCAAAACACTGGAGCACGTTGTTACCCTCCCCTGGCCCCAATACCCAGGTTACCAGATAGTCAAATGCTAACACGTTCAGCCCATGATTTCTTGCATTATTTTATGATTACTTGCTGTACATTTCTTGCAAACCATTCCTTTAACTACCTTGAAAATGCTAAAAACTTGACTCTGCTTTGAAGTGGTGTTGAATGCTTGAGATACAGATTGAAAGAGGTCTCCATTGGCCTTTGTTTGTTTGGACCACATCTACATGCACAGAGTTTTCTTCTGTAGCTGCCTACCCTGCATTTTATTCTAAATTCATTTATACCAAACCAAGTCTCTGCCAGTTATCATCACATTTTAGCAGTTTCCTTTTGATTGACAACCTCCTGTAGTTGATGCTTCTTTGTGACCAAGACAAACGTTATGATCTAGAAGGTGTTACCAAACACCTACGTGGTGCACATGAAGCAATCTATGGCATCTATGATCACCTATTACATAGTGTCTATAAATCCTTGGAGAAAAAAAAAACTGCAACAGTCTTGTGCACATGGTTAGTGTGTGTCAACTACTAATTCTATAGATTCACAACATGTTATCAGCCTTGCTACATAGAACATCTAGCTTAATATTGAACTCTGTTAAAAGTCTCTCATATTATTTCTTTTCTTTCATCCCACTGCTCCTTTTCTTGCTTTTTTTCTCTTTTTTGTAAAAAAACAATTCTCTGCTCTTGAGTAAATCATGTCCATTTAATGAAACTTAAACAGAAACAATATAAACACTAATTTGATGCACCAAAACCTGTCAAATTGTTGAGAGTTGCAGTCAAAACTTCAGCTGTGGCCAACAACACAGTGCTTTCTGAGTCTGGGCACTGTCTCTCTGTTCTTCTGCCCAAGCCCATCATCCATCCATCTAGTAGTGTTTCCTCCCTTCTTTTGGAGGACTTGAAACACTTCAACAAACCCATGTTGACCACTCTGCTTTTCAGCTATCTTCATTTTTTCTCATTCTTCCATTTTCCTTGCTGTGTTTTATCTACTTTCCTGGTGCTTACCTGTTCCAGGAAATGTTACATTTGTACTGATGACCTACACCAGCAACAAATATGCTAAAGGAAGCCATTAAAGGTATCTGTATCTAATATCTGACACAGGTATGATGATTTTTTTTCCTCTTTCTCTTTCAGTCTCTCATTCCCTCTTTCTTCCCTTCATCCCTTATTTGATAGCAGCATGTGCTTGTAAGAGTTACAGTACCCAGCCCATAATGTGCTCCAGACGGCCTGACTTCCTAATGACTGGTTGTGCTCCAAGCCTTTCCGGGCACGGCTGTGGCCGTGAGCCTCACACTAACGCACGCAGGAACACAAACGTGTATGCATGCTCACACACACAACCACACACACGCACCACGTGTTGACCAGTCAAATGGAGTGCCTTAGTCATGTGTCTTTAGCACCAACAATGTCGCCATGTTTTCTACCTGTTCCATATCACGCCATAAACTTTAAACTTCAATCTCTGTAACAAATGAATGTGAGTATTTTGGAAACCTCCTTGCTGTAACTAATAGAAAAGACCATCTACAGGGACAGCCTGGTATTCATTAAGATGCTATTTTTCTCTACCTTTCCCTAAGGGTTTTGCAAAACACTAGTACAAGAAAACAAAAAGCTAGTTTCTCTTCCTCAGCCTTAATCTGTCAGCTTGTGAAGCTGTTACAACTTGTTCCTCTAGTGGCACTTTGGTTTCTAGATGTAGTTCATTTTGATACCTTCTTCTGATACACATCTCCAGTCTGGCGGGCCCATATGCAACACCTCAGCAGGGGCTTTGTCCATTACCAAGGCAACAAGTCTGTTTGTTTGGCGTGACTCTTCCCCTCCTTTTTTATTATGTCTGAAATGTTTAATTGAACGCTTTCACAGTTTTTCCTCCTTTCCAAGTCTTTGCAGGCCCTAGTCATCCATGAGGCAACAAAATGCTACAAAGAAGGCAGTTTTTAGAAGATTACAAAGGGTAAAGCTAGAAAAGTAGGTAGCAAGTGAAAGTCACAAGTTCATGAACAAAGTCAGACACACAGCAAAACAATTGTCAGCAGAAATCTATGCAACCATTTAAGCAACAATCAAAAGTTTAGGTCTGTAAAGTCTGAAATCTTGTATGTTTGTTTGTCTACCCCAAATTTACTCTCTTGTGCATGTACTTAGTGAACATGTTTTTTTCCACTTGGGGAGAGGTAATAATTTTTAAAGTATATGATCAGTATTCACTTACACAGCCAGGCCGTCCCCCAGGGCTCATGGCTACAGGCCGTAACTGCTTGGGCCATATGTTAATGATCTCACTCTTGAATGCCCCGACGTCCATGGCTAAATGTATACAGTTGTGTATGTTCATGCCAAGAGCAACAAACAGCCTCTTGACAATCACTCGCAAAGGAGGGAGTGTCAGAGTTTATTCAAGCTTAGACTTAAATCTGGGGGAGAGTACTGGCTTATTTTCTCAATACACTAGCTTGGATGTACAAATACACACAGATACACCAGTGGCTAAAACAATGCTAGTCCATCATTTCAAAATCCACTTAGCCTTTTAAAATACCAAGCTACAGGGTGATAATAATAGCCTTAACCATTACATGTTGATGAATCTATTCCTACGGTGACATTTTCTTTCTGACACTAATGCTGTTATTCTTCTCTCTACTTTCCACTCGCCTCCGCCCTCCTTCATCTCCAGGTGGCTCAGGACCCACTTAGGGCCCCGCTTTTTTCACTGAAATGAAAAATGTTGCTTTTGGCTGAAGCAAAAACCTCTAATTATAAGCCAGGTCTCCTATCTTTGTCAGGATATGCAGCTGATGCTGGGTGGCCTCCCCACACAAACATACAGTATTGTGCTCTCACCTGAGGAAGCACATCCTCTTACCATTTTCAGATTAACACTTAAATGCGCGCACACACACACACACACACACACACACACATACAGAGGTTGTGTTGTTGCATCCTGCCACCAGAGGGTGCAGACAATGTGCCCCCATCACCCTTGGCTTCAGTCAGAGATTCCTTTAGGGACCAAAGGCTGAGCCCCCGGATGATCAGCAAAATGAGCCAACTAGACAACAATGAGCTGTGATAGGATACACATTTTCCACTTGTTAACAGTCATATGTTTAAAGATACCTCCACATACAATTTATCTGTTTGAAGATGTATTGGAAGATACAAACCTTTTCAAACAAGCTCTCCCTGTCTTTTTATTTTTTCCTCATGGTCCTATCTAATGTGCTCT
>JANJYP010150318.1:0-16357 GCA_024605115.1 Rastrelliger brachysoma
AAAAAAAAAAAAAAGTACTTCAGCTGCTGTATCACAACAACGGCCAAAACAGAGCGCTATATAGTATTTCTAGCATTACACACTGTTTCCAGTCTACATGAACACTAACAGCGTTCCACTCCAATGCTCGTCTACTGTTGGTCCCGATGTTCACGCGGGGGTGAACAGATAACTCATGCATGATGAAAAAAAAAAAAAAGTAGTAAGAATCAGAAAGAATCTCTACGTGTGCTGCTTGTGTGAACGGCCAGACATAGATGAGTCATATCGATATAGTGGCAATGTAGAAGAAAGCAAACACACACACACACACACGCGCAAAAAAAAAAAAAACAGGTTCAGAGGAATAAGTCCACACAGCAGTGATGGACCAATAAATAGCACATTACAGGATCAATAACATTCAAGGAGCCTGTGGACTATCCTGGATGTAAGAATAAAAAGATGAACAAAATAGAAACGTGTGGTGTCTGTTGACTCAAAGAAGGGTAGAAAATGAAAAAAAAAAAAAACAGATGAAAAGCCAATTATTCAGCTTGGTGTTAATGGTGATTTAAATAAGTTTGGTGTGGTCCAAAAATTAATGAATGTTAATGTTAAAAAAAAAACACTTCAATAAAAGGTTTTGCACCGAGGGAATTACATTTTTTACAATGCATTAAAAAAAAAAAAAAAAAATTCGAGATTTGGTCGGAGTGTCTGCACAAAAAAAAAAAAAAAAAAAAAAAAGAACATGCCATGGTTGAATCTCAGAGAGCAACGCCGGCCTAAACATTTACAAGATTACAATCAGTAGCTTAATAAAGTGACATTTATCATCACCATACACATACAGTGATGGCTTTCAGACTATAATGATAAGAGCTATAAATACAGAAGTGGGTAGTAGGGCTCCCTAACAAGGGCTTACACACAGGAAGTTAAATTACACAAAGAAAAAAATGCCTGAAAATCAGGAATTATAATAAAAACCAAGAGTTTGTGTCTTGCACCCCAAAGCAATGAGGTTTTGATTGTGTACTGCAATATCTCTTATTGCTACGAGGTACAAGAACTCCTCTTTATTATGACTTAGGTCTATTAGAAAAACAAGAATAAATTTAGATTATCATGGTTTTTGGATAAACGAGAAAACAAATATTAGAATCATGTCCGTCAATCCAAACAAACTAAAAAAAAACAAAAACAATAAAACAGACAAAACTTTTTTTTTTTTTGTTTTTTGTTTTCAATTCAAGCACACCGATAAAAATCATTAATCTCTCTAAATACATAAATTAACATTCAAATGTGAGTTAACACTTCAAGCAGTAGCGTAATCAAACTGTAAATGTGGGGAGGGTGGATGCGTGAAACATCACCGTCGGCATTTGCCGGTAAAGGACAGCTGGCAAATACCATAGCAGCAGCACAGGTTTGAGCCCCATTTGTTGATTATCTACAAAATCAAGAATGTCATCTACAAAAAAAAAGAACAAACAAACAAACAAAAAAAAAACGGCCCCTTAACTTCATGTATATATTGGAATAAGCTATGGCTTATTGTGGAGTAGTATTCGTAGGTGTTGGTGGCGGAGGGTGTCAAGGACGTATCGTTTTAAATTAAAACAGGAATCATACGGTTATTTAAAATACGAGCTTTTTATACCCCTGCCCCCTGAACTGATTTGTGTAAAGGATCTTTGCTGCTGGTGAAAAGCTCGTCACAAAAGGTTACGAAAGATTTTTAATAGTTAAATATCCGTCCTGTCATGGATTTACAAAAATAACTTTGAATTTCGTGTGCTTTTTCTCCTCTGAGTGAACGTTTTGTGACAGTTTATGCCACGCAACAGCAGTTTTTTTTGGTAATCTGCCAGACTCACTTTTTATTTATTTATTTATTTTTTGGAAAGTGGCAGAGAACACATAATATGATACATTGGCATGTAATAATTAAACCTTCTCTGGGTTAAGGCAGGAGGCTGTGTTATATCTGTGGTGGCTTCTGATACCATGACAACAATCCTTTGACTTCGTTGTGTTGTTACGGGAACTTGTTTCTTTTTTTTTTTTTTTTTGAGGACTTTGTCAATTTGTCATGACACTCACAGTGTATCAGGCATGGTTATAGGTAGAGTTTGGGAAAAAATAGTTCACATCTTTAAAAAGAGAAGGCTGGCCCTGAGCAGAGTCCTAATAACTTTTGATTTTGTTTCTTTTACACTTTCCGTTTCCTTTCAAAGAGCTGCTGAGTCTGCTGGACGCAGGTTTGATTGTTTTAAACTTAATGAATGTCTTTCATCCTCTCTTGTCAGTAACGGGGCATTTTTAGAGAGGAAGGTGCAGATTTCAGTGCAACATACCACATTGCAGAGCAAGCAGCTAGCTAGCACGACAACATAGCTACCACCGACATTTGCAATAGAACTACCATAACGGTACATTAGATTATACGAGTACAAGAGGTGTTACAATCCTACTTAATATACTCAGCACCGACTTGCATCTCTAAACACATCACTCACTGATAATCACCACGACGATAACAGAAGATCCATCACGTCATCTTTGCGACGCCAGACTGACTTCTCTTTTTTCCCCCCACTGCAGTGCAGCTCAGTAACACACAGACACAAGTTGTGACATACTGAGATGATTACCTGCTGTGGCTGCTGTGCTTCTTCTTTTTTTTTTTTTTTTGACCAGATAAGTCAGAAATACACATCGTTTTTTTTTTTTTTTCAGCGCTTCAGTCATCTGATAAAAAAGTTATTACTGAGACATTCAGTCCCCAAAGTAACTCATTTGCTTGGGTGCAAATGGGTGACCGTATCTTATAACATGGCTCAACAGGTGAAATCATTTTTGGAATTGGTTCAGTTTTTTGTTTTTTTCTTCTCCCTCCTCTCCTTCAAAAGTCTTCCAAGATCCCAGGAGAGAGCAAACACTTCTGGCAAGAATTAAGTTCTCCTTGTCACTTCAAGTGCTGCCTCCACAGGGGGAGGATCTGACAGCAACTCTAAAGTGAAAGAGACCTTCCCGATGAAGCTGTACCGGCTTTGGAAAAGGTCAATCATCAATAACTCTATGAAAATATCAAATCAAAAGTACCAAAGGAATCATCCTTCATCTTAGACTCATTTTTTTTTCCCTGACTGTGGGATATCTCTGTTCAATAGGGAGGCTGTCCGCTGTGCTGTCGTCTCTTTACGTGCTGCGGTAGGTCTTGATGATGTCTTTGATCTGTCGTCTGCAGATGGGACAGCAGGCGTTGGACATTTTCTTGAGTTTGATGCCGCAGGTGTAGCAGAGACACATGTGTCCGCAGGCGTAGATGACCGTGTCTACCGTGTTCTCGTAGCAGATGGAGCACTCATCGGACCAACACCCGCTGCCTCCTGGGAACGTGGGTGACTTAGGGAGGCTGATTGGTGAATTTGGGGTAGTTCCTGTTGTAAATTAAGATATATATATATATATGATAAGTAAGGGACAAGAGGAAAATTAATGCAGCCAGGTATTTGATATCACATTTGGATGCAACTGAAATGAAATGTAAGCATACTGTATATTTTAATAAATTCTGTCAATCAGATCTTTTGTTATGCTTGATGATACAATCGACCAATCTGAGTATTAAAGCTTTCTACGTAGCAAGCTAGCTACCCAACTACAGTAACAGAAAAAATGCTACTCAAGTGGTAAGAAGGATGTAATTGTATTAGTCAAATGATCAGTCCAATTAATGAGTGCAGTCTATTTTGTTCAAAAGTTCATGTGGATGGAAATAAATAGTTGATAAAGTTAGTTGAAGTTAATGAAAACCAGCTAAATTCATTTGATTTAATTCATGCTAAGAATGATATTTTGTATTTTAAGCTTTCCGTTTAGTTTGGTCATTTAAGTTACTGTCGCTTTAAGAGAATAGGTCTCCTGACCTCATGCAATTTTCATAGTGTAGTTGAGGCTTAATTACGGAGCGAGTCACACAGTTTTCTTACTGTAATACTTTTGCTACTTAGAACTTAACTCCTGTAAGAAGATACAGTGGAATACATATACTTTTACAGTACAGTCTTGTGGAAGTTTCTTCCTTTTCAGCTGAACATACACGAGTTAAGCTATCACAACCGATGTGCTTCAACTCTCGCTGGGATTGATGCTTTGCTAATTGTTAACTGCTGCTAGCTAAGCTAATAGGGCTAGCAAAAAGGATAGGTTTTTCATTTGTTAGTGACTGGTTCATCATCTTCATTACATTTCAGTACATTTTAGAACATTTACAGCACATATTTAAACAGTAGAAAATAATCCTCTCCTACCATGAAATTAACTACTGTTAATAGCTAAGCTAATGTGCTAACAAAAAGAATAAGCTTTGTCATATATTAGTGACTGGTTCATCATTTTCAGTACATTTCAGTACATTTTTAAGAACATTTTCAGTACATTTTACAGCAGAAAATACTCCCCTCCTAGCAAGGAATTAGCTAATGTGAAAAGGACATCCATCTGAAATAAAAAGGCATTTCAGTCAGGATGTTGTATCAGATTAATGTCTTGCAAATTCTCAAAAGGAGACTCGTTACATAACAGCGCCATGTGACGTAACAACATGAGCCAAATGTTTGCAACATCCAGCTGCACATGCAGCAGCGGTGGGACTGTCAAATGCTGGCCATTGTTTCTAACTACTGCAGGATGACATCTGCTCACTATCCCATAATGGCTTCCACTCGATTCCCTGTGGGGTGATTGATTCTCTGCTACTGTAGCGGTAACTCTGTGTCTGGCTGTACCTACCCCCCGCTGAGCTGCAGTAAGCGGCGCTGCACAGGCCTCCGTTCAGGACCGGATCAGAGCTGCCGCTGCCCAGGGCGCTAGGGGTATGCGGCGAGGAGGAGGGCGAGCTAGGGTTCGACGTGGCCCGAGGATCGCCGAGATGAGTGGAACCTAGTCAAAACAGATTAAAAAAAGGGGTGCAGATTAGATATTTACGTCAGTATTAGAATACAACAAATATTCTGGTGTAAGTCCTTTGTGATTTCCAGAACAAGACTTGTATAATACCAGAAAAAAAAATTAGAACACACAATGTAGAAGGCAAGAAGAGGAAGCTGCCTTGGTCTAGAACACTGTGGAACAAAATAAGCATTAAAAATCTAAGGGACACTCTCTTAAAAATGACTTTTAATGGCCAAAGCACATTAGAGATAAAAGCACTAGACATTACAGCAAATAGGTCTGTCTGTTCAAAGAGGACTGGTCTTTTTTTAAACCCTTTTCTTTTTGATGCTGACAGTACAGACAATGAACGACAGGAGATTTCCTCAATTCTTTTTTTTTCCCCTCCTCTTTCCAGGCATTACATTTATAGTCATGAGAGCACTCCAATTTGTGATAGCTCAGTCATTTCATAAGTGTGCACGACGTTATTCATCGCCGAATAGCAGAGCTCTTCCTCCTGTTCTCTTTTAGGAAAGAGAGTAAGTATCTACCATTCTTTCCATGTCCTGTTTTTACATGACGGCCTGGGAAACAAATAGGAATTCCAAGTAGAACACATGTTGGAATGCCGGTGATGCCTAGAAAGAGGGGTCAGGCTTTTACAGGATACTTGTGTGATTGACACGACAAACTGGGCTCAAAGTCATTAACCAGACGCAAGATGAACTTTCCCAATCGTCTTCTCAGTATGACCGGAATATGAATAATATTTACAGGTCAAGTCCAGACAGTCAAGAGGTCGAACGAAAAAAAAAAAAAAAAGTAAGACGATTACACCGCAAAATTAGAATTAATGTATGGAAATAATCTATAGGTATTGTCTATAAATACAGATGTTTTGCTGTTGACCATGCAGAGTGAACAAGTGAACCGCAAAATATATGAACACATGAGTCAGCAGTTTGAGTTAATTATATGACAGCGCCAGTTGTCGACTATGTTTTGCATCTGTTCCAGTGACATTTTGCAGGTGAAACTGCTTCAGCTGCCGTTTGTCGGATATTTCAGTGTTCGGTTACTGCTGAGGTCAACGTTGTGTCTGTCGAAAATAGATATTATGTAAAATACTATATATGTTATATTTTCTTAATGCGGAGAGATTCTGTATTCTGTTCAGTTCTATATCACATTGAAATTTTAATACAGTCCTGAAGTATGCATTATAAGTGGTATGAGTCTCATAATCCCTGCACCTCAAGACAGAGACTGAAAACACTCCTGCATACATGATCAGTAATGTGAATACTGTTTGAGCTGTGCGATGATATTATAATAATAACTGGGTTGAGTTCTATATCATAGCTTGAAGAGACATAAAAGGAACTGGCGCGCATCCGAACATACTGACAGACGACATTTGGATATACAGTTCAAGATTTACATAATGTCAAATAGAGTTTAAGCAAAGTTTTATGTTGAAAATATTCAAGAAACTTTACTGAATATCTGATTCAAATGTGAAATACAGAAGCTTATAGTGACAAACCCACAGAGTATTAACTTATGTTGTGAAATTTGATGACTTCCTAAAGTGGCACAACATGCATAAAAATGAAAATATTTTGAAATGTTATACTTTTGTATTAGTGCTACAAATTATTGTCCAAGGCTGTTCTGGGTCAAATTTGATCCATATCTATTGTCTATTGTCTTTTAGTGAAAATGGATAGTTGATCGTTTTAACAAGATAGTAGTTATGAGGATTTCTTTTTTATGAGACAGATGGCTCTAATGGTTTTGCAGTAAACCCCACAGTTTGACAAAGTTCTTATATTTTAAGTAAAATAGGACATGATGTTCTGTGATAGCAGCTGTTTTCTCCAAAAATGAGCTGAAAAATCCTGTCTCTGCTCTCTGAAACATTCATCAAGATCTAATCACACATTTATCGATCAGTCACATCCACTATTGATGCTTTCTAAACACATCTGTGCTTCAAATTTTGGTATAGGCAATTTTTTTTATTTGAATTGTTAGACTGGGTCAAAACTGAACTTTAACATGAACAATGAACAGTATGTAAGGGTTATTAAGCCTTTTTGTCATAAAAAATACCAGCTTTCATCAGAGTCACTTCCAGACCAACAGGCAGCTGTTTTCAGTTACAAAAGCAAGCCGACTGCATGCTACCTGCTGAGCACCAAAACAGCAGCGTTAGCAGCTAGCTTGTGATGAAAAATCTGAGCAGTTGGTGGAATCTAAGACAAAACTAAAAGGAAAGCAAATATTCCACTCTGATTTGACTAGAAACATGACTCCAAATGAATGCTAAAGATGCTCGGTTTCTGTTGAATATGTAAATAGTTTCCCAACATATTAGCGACAGCAGCTTTACAGGGAGATAATCTGTCAAATGTGCTTTCAGTTTGTTCCACTCCCCCTAAATGTCCATAAACCACCTAAAACTACCCAAAAAATGCCGTAGCAGGGATATGCAATATTTGGTGTTTCATAAATATGTAAAATGTGCAAACAAGTGTTTCCCACAGGAAATGCCATGCTAATCTAATGGTATTCGCTGTCATTTAAAATAACTAATAGTTTGCCATAGCAGGTATTGCAGAGACAGAAAAATTCTCAACAAATTAAGATGCAAATTAGCTGTCTTACACGGCAAGCATGTAATCATCCACATAGAATTCCCATCAAATGCTTTGCTGCTTCTCAACACAAGTGCAGATTACTTTAATTACCTTCCCTGTAGATGGCTGTCAAAAAATAGCACGCTAACAACTGCATCAGAAAATCAGCTGCTGCTATGTGTACACATTAGATATTTAACCATCCCATTTCAGGGTGTGTGTGTGTGTGTTTTTTAAAAAGCATCGCTCCACCGTGTTGAATTCAGGACATTTCACGGTGTGCCTATTCTCCTGGACAGCTGACAGGAAAAAATGTGAAACCAGAGTCATCTGGTGTGGCAGAGTCACCATCAACACTGACCAGTAACATCATGATGACAGCTCCACACTAACGAATGTCCCGGCAGTCTGTCAACCTGCATCAGTTGCCATCTGCACTGGCGGTCTGATCAATCCAACTGATGCCCAGGGCCAACAGATACAGGCATGTTTTAGTGTAGGCCAAGCCAATAATGGCTCATTAGAATTTTGAGAAACTGTCCCATAACTAGGAGGTCATAAATGCACCAGTATGTTTGTCACTGTTGCTCATGACTCTATATCTGGATCTATTTGAAGTGGTGTGTTAGGGTGACTGTTGGGTTAGTCAAAGAATCTCTTTTGTTTGCATACTGTGAGGGTGGAGAGAGAGGTGGGGGGGTTGACCTGGTGCTCTAAAGCCTCTTGGTGCCTCCATGTGTGTGTGTGTATGTATGTGATATGTACTGTATGTACAGTGCTTAAAATGATGTAAGGGGTCATCTGGAGCAGAGTGAGTGAATACATTTTTAGAAAGGGAGGCCCCCAGACAGAATGACACTCCTTATCCAGGCAGTGAGTGTGACCAGTTCTAACCACAGAGATATACTCTGTCTATGTTTAGATGCAAGACAACGGCCACAAGTTGTAAGCGTACACTGAGAAAAAAGACAGGGGAACACCATCGAAGGATTGCTACTTCAACACAATTCATTGTCTTTAACTTGGCTGTATTTGAAAATTTGAAGCTTTTCAGGCAACCTGTTGAAATAAAAACAATGTCTTCGTGTCATGTTTAGAGCCTAAAGGAAACTTGAGTGTTAAAACTTGTGCACCACGGTTATTATAGTTAGCTAAAACTAAGACTAAAAATAAAACTAACAATGAACAAGTAATTTAGATAACTGGAATAAAAATATAATGAAATTGGAAACTAAATAAAAAATATAATGAACAATGCAAACAATGCAAACCGGAAAGCCTGTGTGGAATTTTATGATGTAGCTTTACAATGTACGATTTCACCGTTTGACTCTTGCTCTCTCTTTCTAATAAATGGGATAAACGTCCTGGGCTTTGTTTACAACGTGTCTGGTGCTCCGTACCTGTAGACACTCACCTCACAATGCTGCGAGGTGAGTGTCCATCAGTAAACTAGTGCCCCAACCCTACAAGGTGCTGCTACTGCTGGTGCTGCACTCATCGTGTTTCACCTTTTATCGGATTACTCGAGCCTGATCGCCCTGAGGCCTTGTAGCACGAGTGGTTCCCCTGTGGGATGGAATCCTCTTTCTCTCCTCTCCTCCCTCCCTCTGTCCCATCTCCACCATGTTAATCCCCCTGGCAGCCTGGCACGTCCCCAACCCAGGGCAGCTGAGGCAGGATCTGCGGTGCCCATCCCTTATCCCGCCTGTTCGCCAATAGATTAAAACGACCTGTGTGAACAGCTGTGAGAGGCTGTGTCCACATCTCTCTCTCTCTCTCTCTCTCTCTCTCTCTCTCTCTCTCTCACCATCCAACCAATCATCCACCCATCCCTCCATCCATCAAAAACAAGTACATCTATGGAGCGAGTCCCTCTTTCCTTTAAAAGCATGATTGGTATGCAGAGTATGCGATGAGGGACTTGGGTGGGGTTTTGAAGGGTGAAGGGTTGCGGGGTGAGGGTTTTCAGGGGGGGTGTGAGTGTGCTAGCATGTGTTTGTGTGTGTAAGGATCACCCTTGACGGCCCTCTTGTGGGAGTCAAAGCTTTTCGGTCACTTCGGGACGGAAGAGGGGGGGTTCAAATAAAAACTGACGTGTTTACAACAGAAAGAGTGATAGATAAGGTAGAGGCAGAAAGAAGAAAAGAAGAGGGCCCTTGAAAATAGTTTACCTTAACATATCTTTGGTGAAAAGCTATCCTCAGACACACACACCGACTCTAAATGGGTGGCCGTTAATTTAATTGCGGAGAAGCGGCTATGTGGTTGGGGTTTTTTTTGCTTTTTTTCTGTGAGGGTTTAGATCAGATGAAAGGAAAGCAGCTCAGAAGGTAGAAAGTTTAAGGTCATGGCTTTCCCTGCTGCATAAGATGTTAATAGTCTCTTTGTCTATAGTGGAGATATTATCGGAGAGAAAAAAGAGCTGTGTTTTTGGAGGAAGGACACAGTGATATATCCAAGAGTTGTTTGTGTCTTTATCAGGTGTTCATACATGTGTATAATGGTCAGTGAGAGTTCAGGGTTGGTATGATGAGCAATTAAAAAATATGTTAAAAAACAGTTTTAAAAGCTGCATCAGGTTTGTTTAAATGTGCATTCAGTATTAAGACTGAATGGACCTGAAAATGTCAAATGGTGTAACCACAAAAGAATGATAAATATTCAATATTTTATCCACCTACAGTGTATTTGATTTAAGGGGACTTCTACTAATGATTGATCATTGAACCCTTTCATGCATGGTGGTCACTACAGTGGACAGTGATTTAAAAACTGTTTTCTTATATATGCATGGATTTTGATAGTATAGTTACACCACAGTGGACACTAGTGCATCGTCTTATACACTACCACTTCATCTGCAGTCACTTTTGAGTTGTAAATCAGTTGATATTGGTATTGTTATTAAAAATGAAGTTCAAATATATTTTTCCGTGCATAAAGAGAAATAATCATAATCCATACATCAGAGGTTTATGCAAATAGTTACCATTAGCATTACCTTTATTTAATATAAAGATCTATGATCATGATGTTTTATTGAGAATTTGGTGTTTTTTAAGCAAGGTGAATTATTTGGTACAAAGTTTTTATGGTTACACCACTTAAGACATTTTTATCGTAATCCTCTAATATATTCTCTCAAAATTGATTAAAAGCCGAAATTTGATGCTGGCTCCACAAAAAAGGAATTTGTGTTATTTTTGTTAAGTTATTTGTGTTCATTTTCACTTTTTAAATTTGTCTTAAGCCACATAGATAAAAAAAAAACAAAACAAAAACGTCATTGACCAATAAAAATATGTATGGAATGCAGTATGTCTAGAAAGGGTATAACCCAAGGTCTCTCAAGTACAGTCTATGCTTTCCAAGAGTAAAAAAAAAAACAAAAAAAAAAAAGTGCTCTGTCTGCAGCATGTGCTCACAAACCACTGCAGCGAGAAATAGAAAAAAAAAACTAACTATATCATTGACGAATTCAACAACTGACGCTTCATCATTCACACATAAAAAGGTGTGAATGATGAAGCGTCTCTTCTGTAAGGACAGCAACTGTGAAAAACATTAAATATTGATAGAGCACACTATTTTAGCCTAAACGTAACCAAATAATCATAGCTGATCATTCTTTGAACACGTAGACTGAGAGGCAGTTAAATGGAGCATGCACATAAGAGAGAATAGGCAATTACCAGAATAGCACGCAGTGATATGATCGCGTCATTGTGTGTTGCCCTTTTATACTTTATTATAGATGACTACTGTAGGGTGTGAGTGTGTGTCATGTGTGTTGAATGTGTTTGTGTTTCAGACACCGTGCTGAGCGTGAACATGTGTGATAATTATGAGGGGGGTGGGAGGGGCGGTGTAAAGAAGAACAAGATAAGGAGGCACACACACAAAAAAAATGACCAAGTGATGAGGATGATGACAAAATTGAAGAAGAGATAAGAGAGAGAGAGCGGCTGACATGACAGAAGATGAGAAGAGGAGGGTGGGGCGGGAAGAGAGAGAGATAGAGAGGAGCGTGGCAGCTGCAGTGTATGAGGATGTGGGTGGTAAGACGCTTCGCTCGAGCATGAGCGCGCTGACATTTTAATGGAATCTATAATACATGTGAAGTGGGTCACTGGATGGGTGTCCTATTTCCACGCCACAAGGCACAAGGTCCACTCGATATCTCTCTCTCTCTCTCTCTCTCTCTCTCTCTCTCTCTCTCTCTCTTTCAAAAGTTCAACTCTCAGCTGCCCTCATTGGGAGTTTTATTTGATAAAAAAAAATTGAGATATCTGAACAATGCGGGAAAATATGGTGTTGACGTGCGGCCTGTGAGTCTAGGTAATACCTTTTGGCGTGCGGATCTTGGAAAAAACAAACAAATCCTGTCAGTTTTTATACATGTCAGGCTAGAACGCCCACATGCAGGATGTGTTTTAGCCTTGCTACTGGTGTGTCTCAAGGCGAGGCAGCTGGTCAGTCAATCCGTCTCTCAGTCAAACGCTCGAATGAAAAAGAGAGATACTTCCTTAGCCATACTGTAAATATGTACCAGGAGCAGGCTCAGTTTAACAATTAAACATCAGATAACCCGAAGCTGTCCGGTTGTGACAAAATCCTAGTACAATAACATCCAATAAAGAGCTCAATAATTAACACTTAATCTTAACGTCTTGTTTGTTTAATCTGTACTTGAACGTTAAAAAAAATGACAAGTTAGGTTTTTACAGTCCGTCCCAAGAAAAACAATGTAATAGGTTGTCAGTGCAGTCGCTGAAAATGACCTCTAGTTACGTTCAAGTGAGAAATACGGACCGTCGTAATTATGACCTAGGGGAGGTGACATGGCTCAGATTATGTCAATACGAGGTGATTTCCTAATTAGGAGGTGGCAGGTTGGATAGATGGTTAGTTATGTGGTTAGACGACAAAAAAAGAAAAAATAAGATGCCCATCATAACTGCTTATACTAAAACTATTCATAACATATCAAGATTTTCATTTTTGTACATGTTGGGGCCACTTTAGGAGAAGGGCCACATGTTTGACAGCCTTGTGTTAGAGTTAGTTATGTGTTTATATTTCTAACTGCAAATCAGGAGATTTGAATAAAAGGATTAACATGGTGTCTATTGTCTTGTCATGACACCAAAGACTGCCTTGCTAACCCTAACCTAACCCTATCCAAACCTAATAATAATCTAACCCTAGTGTTCATTTTAACCCAGACTGCGATCTTTCTCCTAACCCTAACCAAGATATTTTGTGCCTAAACCCAACCACACTTTAACCACAGTATTACCACATCATAAAACATCATTATTTTTATAATGTTTTTTTTGAAAAGCGGAATTTTTCACCCCTATCTAGGACAGCAGCGTTTTACAGTTCTTGTTATTCTGGAGCGCAGTAACAAAAGAAGTATTGATCGTTCAAGTTTGGAACAAGGGGATATTTGTTAGACATTTTCATTTCTGGATGAAGCAACTTCCTGGCATCTCTGTTGGTTGCCTTGTAACCTTACAGTAACAAAAAGACTCCAGTAAGTTACTATGCTTGTTACTGCCAGTGTTAGGGAGTAACTAGTGACAGGTAATCCATTACAATTACTGAGAAAAATTAAGTAATCAAATTGCAGTTACTAATCAAAATGTTTGTTGGTGCGAATAGAAAGCGGGTTACATGTGTATATATTCTGTCTCTATGTCTAAACAGGCTTCATTTATTTGGCAGTATGCTCTCAAATTTTGAGCCTTGACCTCCCAACAATGTCTTTCAGTGCTGGAAATTCTGCTAAAAAATTAAAACATTTCAGTTTGAATTGAAGTCATTTTAAAGTGAAGCGCTCAGTGTTGTTGTGAGGTTTACACTGACGGGTTTAACTTTCAACTTTATTGCCCAGTTTAAAAACATTTGAAAAGTAATCAAAAAGTTACATAACTTTGATGAGGTAATTAAAATAATTCAATTACTTATCTAACAGGGAAACTAGTAATGTCTAACCTACGACATTTTCAACACTGGTTGTTAGCGGTAGATGTCTTTACAAAACACAATGCACATGTCTAGAAGCACCTGCCTTACATGGAACTACTTTTTTTGATTTTGTTTTATCTCACTATTAATTTTACTGTTTTTTTTAAATTAATTATTATATTTGTGCATAATTATATTGTATTTTTTTTAAAGATTTTTTTTGGCACCGGCACCTTTATTGTAAAGTATTGTAGGCAGGAAGAAGGGGTAGACATGCGGGGAAAGGACGCTCCAGCCAGGACTCGAACCGGGGTCTGCCACTTAAGAGCAATGCTCCATATGGCTTACACTCTAACCACCACGCTACTGAGCGAGCCAATTATATTGTATTTTAATAACTGTATAGCACTTTGGTCAACTGAGGTTGTTGTTAAATTTGCCTACAAACAAATTTTGACTTGACTAAAAAACCCAAACTAATCATCCAATGCAAGAGCTCATTGTAGTACAATTAATAGTTTGAACTAGATCAACTCATTGTTGGTTTGGCTCTGGGTTTGCTATTTATTAAAAAACATTTAGAAAACTGCTAGCCTTAGCACGCTACTATGCTGAGTGTCTGAATTTTGACATGTTTAACACTACATGCTTAAGTCTGACATTAAATAGTTAACCTGCTTGGTGGCATGCTTATGCTATGAAGCAACAATAAATTAACATTGAGCCTAAAGCAAAGCCAAGCCAAAGTACAGCTGAGTAGTCTACTTAATAGACTAATTCAAGTGTACACTGTACTCCCTTTGATTCAGATAACAACATGGGCATTCATCAATCTGACTCCGCATTTAGAACTAATGTCGGTAACAATCTAATGACAAAAAATTGCTTCTTTGTTTTTACTCCTTCCAACAAACGTGTGTAACTAGCATTGCAAGCCTCGCAGATCCCGTAACTGTTTAACCTTTAATCTTGATCGGAATCTGTTTTTGGAATAATTGTCGCCAAAAAAGGTATGTTCAGATGCTGACACAGATGAATGCAGTTTTCTTTCTAATATATTTCTTTACTTTGATTTAAAACAGAGAGTAAATACACTGCAGCTAATGCAGTATTGATTTCATCTACGGTGTCATTACCCCGTCCAAGCTCTCTTGGCTGACCGGAGCTACCCTTGTGTTTCTCTCTGAGTATGCCTGCTCCTATTAGAAAAGTCCATTACTTCATGCTTTGTTTTAAATGAGAGGCCTGTGGGATGACTGCTTTATCTCGTTGTACTGAAGAGTCCACCGGGGGAGAGTCTAGCTTTCAAGTTTAACATCTCTTGCTCTGTGCAGAAGGCGTCAAACTTCAACTTGACTGAAAGCTAAATTGCTCTCCAGTCAACACGAAGCAATAGATCAAGTGATGTGCCGGCATGATAAGGGACGCTTCCTAATTTGAAGCAGCTGGAATGTAAAGATGATTCACACCTGAGTGGAAATTCCGAGATCTGCGCTGATAAGGAGATGTGCTCGGACCCGTTTCATTGTTCTGCTGTTCCTGTTTTGTTGTGCTGCCAGGGCTCTTCTGTTCCTCAGTAAATGATTGTTAGAAATGTACAGAGGGGAAGCCAGGTGGTCTGCTTTTTTTGCGCTGTTGCCAATGCTAAATGTAATTTAACGGTAAAGTAGGTGATCTCTCTGGGTGATAACGCTGCTTACTGTTATATCAAAACTCTGCTGGCAAACGCGTACACAATTATCTACCAAAATAAACTGTAAGTGGAGCGCTGGACCAAAGTAGACGACGACTCAATCGCTGCTATTTTGGCATTTCCTGAATTGATCCCCTAAACGTGTCGGAGCCGTGTCAAAGCTCGGTCGTGATTTCTATCGATGTGACATGTCATGATTACTNTTGAATTCCTGGATTGATCCCCTAAACGTGTCGGAGCCGTGTCAATGCTCGGTCGTGATTTCTATCGATGTGACATGTCATGATTACTTTGCAGCTGGTGTGATGTTAAGTGGGTCATGCTCGCATCAGGGCGACGTTAGCCCACGGTGAGCATTTCTGAGGTACAGTTTAACATGCAAAAGAAGAACTATTAGAACGTATTTGAAGGTTTCTGATAAGAGCAACCTTTAATACTCTCTTTTTCTTGCCTTGCACGTCTTGTTAAAGCGAAGGTTGTCTCCCCGTGTAACGTCTCTTTTTAACCTCCTCTTTCCTTTTTCCGCTGCTGTCACTGGAAGAAAAGCCGGATGTATTTATAGATGCCTCTTCCTCCGCAGACAAACACTCATGACACCTTTTGAAAGGCCAGTGCTGTTTTTGGGGCTGCTATGCCTCTTAACTTTTAAACGTTAAGTGCGGCGAGACACCTCCACTGCTGCTGTGCTCCAACCTGACAGAGATGCTACTTTGCTATAGCTGCATGAATATAAATATATATATATATACATAATAAAATCTGCCACATGGCGATTATAGTCATGTCTTGTATGTGTTTGTGTGAGTGTGCATGTGCTGGAGTTTTGAAAGTGATTTTCTTTGGCAGATGTGTGAATAAATGCCATCTAGACTGGCATCATAAAGATACCGTCTTCCACTTTTCATAGTCTTGAGTGCACCCACCCACCGCTCCTTATACCCACAGCTGCCTGCACCTCATTTGAAGGCAATATGCTTGGCAAGATGAAAATGAAGTGCCGGGGCCTATTCTGTCACACACCTTTCATACACCCTCTCCCCCTGTCATTATCGGCGTTTACAGAAAGAGGTGGTAAACAAACCTCAGGTGTCCCTGCATGCCGCTGGCAGGCAAAGTG
>JANJYP010150426.1:116-20380 GCA_024605115.1 Rastrelliger brachysoma
AGAGAGAGAGAGAGAGAGAGAGAGGTAAGCCAGTTTAGACCAAACAGGGAGTGACATTACTGTCAACTTGCCATCCTCTCACAATAGTGCTCATTGGTCTTGTCTGTGTTTGCCTCTGTTCTCAGGGCTCAGTGCGGGAGGAGATAAGAGCTGTGCTGCAGTCTGTGGAGACCAGCCTGCCGTTTCTGCACACCATTTGGGGACAGTTTGTCCTTTGGGTAGCTTCCCCCCGGACTCAGCAGGCTGACAATGGGCGAGGAGGGAAGTGCTGCTGTGGGCAGGGAACGTGAGAGAAGGGCAGCAAAGAAAACAGTCCTAATGGAGTGTTTATTTGGGGCAGAGAGCCACACACAAAGACAGCTCATCTAAAGGAGTGGGCTTAGGGGCATGAGGGAATGAATTCAAATGGTCTAGGACCAAACACTGCCATTTAAATTACTGCTGAATCCCTCCAGCTTGTTCCTTTAATAGGAAAAATCTCAGTCCAGGCCACCTGCGTTACTCAGTGCTTACTTTTGCTTCTACAGGTTACAAACATGTATAATTTTTACTCAAAGCTAAACTTCAAACTTTTATTAAGAGGCTCATATGTCAATCACACAACACCCTGTGTTGTTTTTTTGCTGCTCCTAAACCAAACACTGTAAGCCTTGTATAAATGTTGCCACTTACATATTCTCTAAAATTCAAGTCACTTTGACTAAAATTAAACTCAACATCTTGCTGCTGAGCCCGTGGGGAATCCACTTTGAGAATCACTACTGGAACATCACAGCAGCAATATGTCATTCCCTCTCAGAATAAACTATAACAGAAGCTGTGTGCTGAGTAGACCTCTCCATCTCTGTCTAATATAATAATAATAATATAAAGCATTGATTTGTCATTCTGCTCAGTGGGACTCCCATGACTGTAATAGTAAAACCCCTTAGATCAGAACCATTCAGTTTATTCATGCTGTGAATTACTACTCTGATGTGCTCCTGTTGTGATAAACTGATAGAGCTCGATGGCTCTTGTCTCTGACTGAAGTAATACAACAGCACAGGGTAATAACTGCTGCTGTTGGTCAACAGTTACTTGAGCGTACTAACCTGATTCCAACAACAAACCCTCTACTTTGCAGCACCACAGCTGACAATCTGGCATGACCTGCTACTTGGGGGGCAACTCTAATGTCAAAACAGAGCTACTTTCCTGTTGTAAGGTAGAAGTGAATGTGACTCATGGAATTAAACATACATTGCACATGCATATATATTTCATAATTTCTAACAAAATTTACTCATTCTTTTTTATATTGACAAAACACACTGTCACTGATTGTCACACTGAGGTTGTCAGCACTAAACCCAAAACTTTTTTATAGCTGATCATACAGTATCACCACCACTGACAAATATAGAGAAAAATGGACAAAAATGTCAAGTCACATACTTTATAGTAAATATGGCTATACTGTATTTGTATTCTGTATTTCTGCTGTCACGTGTTACATATATTTCCTGCTGCATAAAACATTTTCAATAGTTTGTGTTTTGTTAGTGAAAACTGAACTTCTCTGTTCATGACATGCATACTCATGTACACATGCAGATGATACAAAACTACAAAGACCTACTCATCAAATCATTGTCATGTGACACTACAAGTTCTCAAAATCTTCACAGAATACCTAACTAGAAGCATGCCAGTCAGTCAGCCTACAGTTTTGATAATCAGCAAATGTCATTTTAAGGTGGAGCAGACCTCTGCAAACATAAAGACAAATCATTACTGAAATTCAAACCCAGTATACTGAGGATTAAAATGATAAAATGTAAAAACGAGACTTTTTTTCCACTACATCTTTTTTCCTTACTTTACTTTGATCCTGAGTCAAGGCCACTCCAGCAGGCAGAATGATATCTCTTAACTGTTGTAAGAAAAAAGCCCTTCAATAGGCACTAAACAACATGACACTTGTCTAACATGTCTCTGATAGTCCTTTTACATGTAGAGCACAAATGCTGTGCTATATTCTTAAATAACAGCAGCATAAAGCACCATGAACTGTGCACAAAAGAAACGAGAATAGCCACAGCCTGAGGAGAGACCACTTACAATGTACACATTGTTTGTATGCTTACATCATAATACCACAGTATTTCTTCACAGCAAAAAATAAAAATAAAATAATAATAATACTGCCACAAAATGTAGCTCTCATTCACAAATGCATTCATGCCATGCGAAAAAAAAGAATCTACACAGACACTGCAACCTGCAGTTAACTGCTCCCATTTTTCAATTTCAGTCATCACCACCTGAGATCCAAGCTATCATTACAGTAGACTGCCACTCATTTTCTCAGGGGACGTTGGTGTGCGATGATAGTGAGCAAGGCTCTCAGGTACAAATCAATTGTAGCCTCAGTCCTTTCACTCAGAGGCCAAGGTATATTTTTGGAGCACTTACCAAAGTCTGACATGTTTGATTCTTTTTCTTCACCTCTGCCTCAAGTGCTTCACACTCCTTCCTTCTGGTGCTGATCTCAGTCTCCTGGGGAGAGAAGAAAGCAGAGGGCGGCTGCTATGGTTTGTCAGGAACAGAAGCTTCCTGAGAGAACTCATTGAGACTAGGCAGAGAGCTGGAGCATTTCATTATTCAGCAGTATTTAGGTGTGTGGGTGTATGTGTGTGTCCGTGCATGTGTATATGTATGTGTGTGTGCACTGTGCAGACAGAGGGAGAGATTTTCAGAGATTATCTATCAGTTATTACAAAATGTTTTAGTTGTCAGAAAACAGATAGGTGACTGGCATGATTCTAAGGTTCAAATATAGAGGATGTAAGGGTGTGGTCTTCTGCACATAATGTGATGAAAGAGATCAAACCAAAGCCTGTTAAAAAGTCCAGTCTTAAACTAACAAGACATGGGTGTACAGGCAGCTCCACAAGTTTGTAAGAATGCTGCACTCCATGCAAGTCAGAGGTTGGAAATTTGATAATTAGCACATAACACAACTCATGAATATCTTAACAAATTTAATACTAATCCATCCAATAGTGACTAGTATGGCAAAAAGACTTAAACTAGTCTTGCTTATAATTTGTCTTTATTTCCCCATTTTTCCTGTATGGTTTTGTCTATTTCTACTCATAGCAGAAAAAATCTCTGGTGATACTAATACATTAATTCTGTACAGTGTAAATGGTCCAGCAACTAGCATGCACATTATCAGTGTTATGGCATTGCTAGAATAAAAATACAGACAAAATAAATGCAGTGCAACGTTAATATTTGTTACACTTTTCCTTCTCTGCTATAACCTATCAAAAAGTTGACTTTTTGAAAGGTCCATTCAGTCCCATTTAATTGAAATACAATCTCAACAGAACAAACATTACGTAATGTATCCATAGGTGCAGTATATCATGTAAACAGTACATTGCATTCTCTGTCATCAGTCATACAGTTAGGCTCCACAACTCTCTGGCTGACACTTTATATTCTCTCCTGACATTTCTGAATGCCTGTTGTGTTTCCATCAAGCAGTCATTTAACTAAGCTGACAGCTGAATGCTGCGTTAGCTGGAATTACAATGAAAAGAAGTTCACCTCTTTCTACTGTGTGCGATTAGAGCCAAAACATGACTCAAGTCTGCCACCATTTCTACAGATGAGAACGACTTGTTTAGTCTATCAGTGATTCTCGGAGAACTCATCACTGTTGGCTTCTAACTGGGAGCAGACAGCTAGCAATGGGATATCCCCATCAAAGCTGCCTGGGTGTTCAGTCATGCTCTGCAGATGACATAATGCACTGTGACTATTATCAAAAGTTTAGTTTTTGGCAAGTTTAGACTAACTGGTGATGACCCACTTAGAAAAGGGGATACCGATTTAAAGAAAAATACATGCTTTCTTTATGTGCACAGATGTATAAACTACTACTGAACTGCTTTACAGTAGAAAATACATGAAAGTATTACATCACCAACTAGATCCTCTGTACAGTAGATGAGTGTGTGAGGAATATCCTTACTATGGATGGGAGTGAAAGTGCAGCTGGATGTTCCAAGATTAGTATGTAGAATTAAACTGAATTATATGTGTGTCTACCAGTGTGCGCGCACACAGACACACACACACACACAGGCACTGTAACACAGGACCACGTGACCCCAAGCAAGACTAAAATAAGCACTATCCGATAGCTCATAGCACACAATCCATACTGTGTGTGAAAATACGTGCCTGTGCTCTACATCATACCAAAGCTCAGAGCTTGGCTACTTTGAATATATATATTGGAATCCATTCAAATAGAGGACAGTTTCTGCTAGTTCCACCATTGACCTCTGAGTGGTGACAATATTTAATAAGGCAGTGAGCAATAAGGTCACAGAACTGGATGAGCAGAAGGAGGAAAAACAAGCTTTGACCCTATCCTGACCTCTAACCTTGTGGCGTTTCACCCCAGGCAAGTGACAGTTGGAATGATTGAATCGTTGACCCATTATCTGTCGTAGCTGGTCCACCAGTGATCCTGCTTGTATGCATGTGTACACATGCTTTTATCATGTTGAGCACTCACAAGGACAAGGTGGAGAATAAATGTCCTGGTAAGTGCTGTAATTAAATATAGAATGAGAGAAAAGATAAAGATTAATGTTATGATTTAGAATTGAATTTATGCTTTAGGATTTAAAAATATTGTCTTAAAACATTGGTACTTGTTTAAAGTAAAGGTAAGAGTAAGGGTTAAGCATGAAATTAACATTAAAGTGTACATATTATGCACATTTCCAAGTCTATATTTTTAATCTGGGGCTCTGCTGGAATATGTTTGCATGATTTACAGTTCAAAAGACTCCTTATTTAGCTCTTACTGAACCCTTTATGCAACGCCTCAGTTCAGCCTCTGTATGAAACAGGCCATTTAAGCTCCTGTCTCGTTAAGGCCACCCTCCTGAGGAGATCACTGTTCTGACTGGTCAGCTCTTAAAATCTACCTCTCAGCAGACATCTGCAAAAGCGAGGTCAACCAACCAATAAACAAACTACAGGGGTGGGATCTCATTGCTTTTTCTAGGCCTTTACTTTACATGTCAAGTCTTCGAATCCATTTCTACATGTCTGAGCCACATCTGAGAAATAAGCAAGTGGTAAATGAATAATCTAAAGCCCTGGGTTTTGAATTGCAGGGAGCATTTCTATGTGTTAAGGTCAAGTTTTGCAAGTTTGACTGTGTTAAATGTAACTCATCCAAAAGTCATAAAAGAGAGAATTTTAGTTTAGTATCACTAATTCAAAATTTTAATACTAATTCTGTTAATTAATATACAGTCAACGGTAGCACCTGAAAAGAAAAAAAATGGGAAAAATAGAAAATAATCAGAAAAAAATCAGAAATATAAAGTACACTACCATGATTTCCTTTCGATGAATCAGACAAAGCCTCCACAGACAGCTTGCCATCTCCCATGAGGGCTGGTATCTAATGTGTATGCTTTTCAGAACCAGACGGCTACAACATCACACTAATATGCACAATGAATATCTCTCTCTCTCTCTCTCTCTCTCTCTCTCTCTCTCTCTCTCTCTCTCTCTCTCTCTCTCTCTCACACACACACACACACACACATACGCGCATACACGCACACACACACACACACACACGGCTTGCTGAGGACCATTTGTTTGGAACACATTTGCCAATGTTCAATTAAAAATCCCTCTGATAAAAGATTCAAATGGCTGCCATTGTGAGTAATGAGCTCCTGTATAAGTGAAGAGGCGTTTACTGCTCAGCACATGAAGACAGATGAGAAAGACCATCCCCTTAGGCTGGATCTAGCACTCGTGCCTCAGTGACATTAATGCAGATACATTCACAACAAAGGTGCATCCACGGCGATCTATATTGCCTCCATGTCTCCTACACAATGAATACAGCAGGAGTTTCAGATTCTGTCTGATAGCGGAACATCTTTAAAATCACTGACTTTTTTCAGGTTAGTGGGTATTAAAATAACTGACTTCAAGTTGTGAAGAGATCCAACATGATCAATATTAACTACAAAACTAATGAAAATAACTCATTGATAAAATAATAAATAATGAAAATAATTTACAGCTTTATAGATCTCACCCATGCAACTTTTAACATTTCACTCTTTCTAAAATCAGAGGATCACAATATTACAATTTATCCTGAAGGGGAACATGTCATCCAATAGTAGTTCAAACATTTTACTAACAGCCAGGAGAAATCAGGGAATCGCTGAAGACTATAAGATTCATGGCAATCCATCACATAGATGTTGAGATATTTTAGTCTGGAACTAAATGCTGGACCTACCAACAGACATGACCATCCCTAAAGTGATGGTGTTGGCATGGTTAAATAGCAGCATACTATATATTTGATGCCAATACATAATCCTCCTGGATGTCTATGTGTATGTATGCATGTGTAAATATCTATCATTCCATCTAACATTGCACTTCTCCCAGTGGTTATTTCATAGAGAGTGACTTCACCAGCTTTCCCTTTTCTTTAAATTAAACATAATGAACCAATTGTGAATTAAAACTAATAATGAATAAAATCCTATTTATTACACTAGCAATGAGCAAGCTACAAAGCCTCAGCTGTGAGCCCTGAACACACTGGTTGGTGTTCAGCACCATGGAGAGTTCTCCTGGGACAACAAAAGTAGTTTGTGGTGTACACAGTACAATTTCTACTGATTTTATTCTCTGCTGTGACTTCAATACACACCAACATCTTTATGAAATGAGGTTCAGTTACTTTTATTTCAGCAATAACTAATTAACACAGGAGGCTTTCCCCATCCTATTCTCAGCGTTCAGTCCTCTGATCTTTTGTAGTTGGGAAAGCTCTGTGCATAATCTCTGGCGAGCAGGGGTAACCTCATTACTCTCTCTCTCACATTCTCTCTCTCTCTCTTTCATCCTGTGTTGTGTTGAATATGCATGGTGCGTAATGATGGCTAATAATCCTGCCTATGGCTGAGCAAAAAAAAAAAAAAACTGCCAACGTTTTCTACCAGGGGCTGATTCTATGCAAGCAGCAGATATCTGATGGAGATATCAAATATAGACAGACATTCACAGGCGTAAGTATTGCTCCAGGATGGATTTTAAAGCAGCCTATGTTCTTCTTGCTAAATCTTTTAAGTTAACTTCACATCCAATTATCACACTGAATGCGGATCTTCTAAAAAAATATGCAGGCACACAGTGTGCTACAAATCAGCTGAACTAAATTATAATAAAACTGATGTGAAAACTACCACCCAAAAGAATAAGCTCTTGACTTTTTACTGGGAGTAGTTAAGCTCAAAAACAAACAGTACATCAGCTCAGGCAGGCATAGTTTTTTTTTTTTGTGTGTGTGTGTGTGTGTGTGTGTGTGTGTGTGTGTGTGTGTGTGTGTGTGTGTGTGTGTGTGTACATATATTGCATTGAGACCCTTTTTCCTTGGTATTCAGTGTATTTGTGCCTTTCATTCCTGCCAAGCTCCAGCTAGTCAAAAGGCCATTAGGTTCACAGATAGGCTAACAATGTTGAGTGTTAGAGAGCCACTGTCTTGTCGAGGTCTTTAAGAGAAGACTCCCCTTAGTTACTACTACTCAACCACCAGCTTCGCAGTAGTACTGTATGTGGTCTCTGACTGTAGTGCACATACCGCTGGCCCAGACACACAGTAATGTAGTCCAGCATAGCAAGCCCCTGTGGTTTCAAATCATTGGAAATGGCAGAGTAAGTCACATAACCCCTACAGCTTAAGTCTGTGTGCGCAGGCACAGATGCTTGCACTCTACTAATACTGTATTCGTCTGCTGGCTGCAAGTGTGGATCCGTGTGCATGCATGCATGCATGCGTGTGTGTGTATGCTCAGCAACATGCAGACTGACTGCTGAATCACAGATTTACAGGAAAAACAAGTGTAACTCTCAGAGGTCAACAAGTCCATCCATCCACATGCACACACACACACACACACACACACACACACACACACACACACACACACACACACACACACACACACAAGGAGGACAAAGGACAAATCAAAGAGGAAAAGGGTAAAGTGTGAGGTGAATGAAAAAATTACGCTGATGGTGAATGGATGCATGATCATGAGAGAAATGCGTGAACGCAGCGAGGCCTAGATAGGAATGCAAATGAAAAAGAAGGGAGAATGGGCAAAATGAAAAATGGGATGGAGGCAGGATTTACCGTCTAAGCTCCTCAGCTCTGCAGCATTTTGTCCTGGGTATAAGACCTCAGCGAGGCATCCTCTATCAGGCATATTAAACATCATGCAGCAGTGGCAAAAGGAGTAGCCTAGTCTAGATTCCACTTCTTCTACTTTCCCTCTCTCTTTTTTTTTTCTTTCACGCTCTCTCTATCTCCTCACCACAAACCACAAGCCTCGGCATGCTGCAGAATCCAAAATGAAGCTGCCACTATCGCCGGGGTCTGACCTCTCTGAGCCAACGAACGCTACACTACCTCCCTGCTGATGTCTCATGAGTCTAACAGCCTACTGAAGAGCACATAGGGAGGAGGAATAGAGGAAAAAGAAGAAGAGAAGAAGGGGAAATACTGTAGAGACAGCAAGGGAGGGGAAAAAAGAGACACTGATCATGATTAAAAGATCAAGAAGAAAAACAAACCAAAGAACAGGAAGGGGAACTATTCTGCTACTATCAAAGGTCTGTACAATCAAGAGTGATGAAAGGGGAGTGACAGGAGCAGAATGAAAAGGATGAACTATAATAAAAATGTAGGGCTGTAGGAATAAAGGGCTAATTTAAAAGAGCAGGCTCAATGTGTATGAGAGTCTCTGGGGAGAGGACTGTAAATCTGATAATCCCACTGCATCAACACCAAGATGTCAGATGAGACTTTTACCTTGATAAAAGAAGCCAAACAATGACTCACACAGCCACAAGAGACTACTAAAGGGATAAAAGAAGGTGCCATGCATTGCTGTAATATCTGTTCATCTTCCTGTGTGGCACATGACAATGCTGGATTTCAAAAATGCAGCGAAATTACAGTATGATTGAAGAATAAACAGGTTTTAGTTTTTGCGCTTTGGCAGCCAAGGCCATTTCGCTGACTATAGGTCCAGAGAGAACATCTAATGATTATTGCTGCAACCAAGCAAATGTTGGAAACCCACTGCTGTTGCCCACTCAGATACAGGGGCTTATTCATCCCCAGCTGGATTTTCTGGCCGGGCTTCTGCAGACTGTCATTCAGTTCACATGGTAACCTTCATCTCTCATGGCAGACCAGTAAATGCCTCGTAGCAAGAGACGGTTACAGTAAAAATGTATATGACCAAAACATGAACAAATTACAGGTCACAAGTGTGTGGGCAGGGAAATATTTTCTTTACATGGAAGATTAATGTGGGAATTGACTCTCTGCACCGTAAAGACAAAGTGGTGTGTTGTTATTCTATTTCATCAGAGATTAAAGAATAATACTGCAGAGATCCTCAGAAGTACAAAGGATGGCTTAGTCACATAGATATACACAAAAACATAACACTCTAAAACAAGAAACATAACATCCCAGGTGGGTATGCACTCATCCTATTTGACTCTCCAGCCAAAACATCTATACCCCATTTACACCTGGCATTAAAATGCTGTCTGTATCTTGCTAAGGAAAAACAGTGGAGGTGTTTCTGCATTCAGAACACAGAATGCAGACTACATTTGAAGGTAGTCAGGCTCACATTGTGATCGGATCTCAGCAGGTGTAAATGCAACCTACGCAGTAAGACCACATTCATTCATAACTGATTTGCATATTGTGATCCAATAACAATGTGGGTAAAATTGAGAAAACAAGGGCACATTTTAATACCAGGTGTAAATACAAAGACCTGCACAGATGTCATTATCCAGAATTTATTCAGATACACATCACATGTTTGTCCCAGATATAAATGAGGCCCTATATTTAGGTCTTCCCATCAAAAGAATATTAATCACTCTAATATTACTGCAAATAAAAATGTCAAAGTACTACAACTTCTTCCACCATTTTTCAAAACCTTTTCTGCAAAATATGTAATTATCCTGGGTTAAATATAATTAAAACTCAACCTCAATAATTCAGCTTCCTTGTAGATGTTGCCTACTTCTGACTCTTTTTCTGACTGGGTTTACTCCCAGTCTTAATCTAAATGCCAACAAGCTTAACATCCCATGTTTCCTCCCACAGCCTTGCAATTTCTGAACATTTCCACAATTTCCTCTTTCTGACAAAAAAAGCTGCAAATTGTATTCCAGTTTGCAAAAATCAGTAATTTGTGGTTGGAATGACAATAAGGTGTCCTGTTGGGACTGATATTGCAGAGTGTAAACATCCCAGCAAGCATTTGATAGGAATGCAGGTAGTGATATCCAGGTCACTCTTTCACACAAAGATATGGGTGTTGGTGAGTAGCCTACAGAGCTAGACTATCAGCTTACATAAACATTAGCTGTTAAGTGCTGTTACAGACTGTCTTATCAACCTCAAGTCAAGATTAAAAAAATGTTTACATATTACATAGGGGAAAGTTATACCATTACTTGAGTAAAAGCAGAAATTCATGCAAGAGATGTGTGGAGTATCAGAACGCCTCACGACCGGCTCATTCTCATTAGGGTGACCAGTAGCCGTGCAGCTAGATGAGCTGCTGGGATGATGGACTGTTCTCTGAGCCGTCAGGACAGAGTGTCCAACCCTCAGGAGGCAGTGTCAACATTGCAAACTGAGCAGGGGAGCAAACGCAGGAGAACAAACCAACCATGAATCTAGATTCACTAATATGCGACTGTACACACACAGGAAATCCAGGTACTTGACGGCTGCAGCAAGCTCATTAGCCACAGGAGAGGCCTCTGTTTATTCACTTACGCAGCCAAAGGTATATTCAAAGAGAGCACTAGTTGGCATTAACTGACAGCAATTAGCGTACTTGTACAAAATCATTGCTTTGGACTGCCCATAGATTTTGTGCATCTCTTCATATATTTATTGTGAATATAGATCTACAGACTCTCATATGCAAACAATAAAACTCAAAGACACTTTACACAACATATCAATTCAAAGCATTTCACACTGTAAAAAATAGTATTGAGCCACATTGAAAACTGCCACATTGAAGCTACCACTTGCTATTTACCTGAAGGTTAATGGCAAGTGGCACACACAAATTAAATATAAATAAAACAGTTAAGCCATTTGATTAGGTTAGACTAAATAGCACTTGATGTATCTGTAGTGTAATGATTTTACAATGTAGACCTGCAGGTATTTCAGCTGATTTCTTATCTTTAATAATAGATATGCTGTTTAAATTACACAATATTTAGCAATAAAAGATACATAGCATTTAATTAATTATATTTAGTAAAGACAGGCTAACTTCGCCAGACAAATCATAAAACAGTCATGCCTTAGCAAAAAGGAGTTAAAGGAGCAGCCATCTTTCCCTTCATGCTGTCATGACTTTGCCAGAATCACTCACTCCTCTTCTGTGGGGAGTTGTGCTCTCACATCTGCGTCCCTCTCAGTCAGAAGCCAACAGAGAAAGAGAATCTCGTAAACCTGCCATGATCAAATTAATTCACATCGAACCAGGCTGCCTGTTTGTCTGCACACTTGGGCCCCAACCAGATAAGCTGATTATAACACAAAATATTACATGCTGTCCTATTTGTTCTGATCCAGTGTTATCCCAATGTCCCCGCTGATGCAAAATCACTGACCTATGAAATGTCAAGGTAGACTAAGATGGATAATTACGAGCTATACAGTGATCCTTCAGATCAAGGGTAGTGCAGCCTTTGGCCCACAAATGATTGTTTATCATTAGCTACAATAATTATGTCCAGTAATTTCACCTACACCTATTATTTATGATATGATTCAAAAGCCACATCAGCACAGTGACTCCTTCTTTCACCCACTGGATTACCAGCTCTGCTCTACTGTATCAGATAGCAATAACACCTCAGTGCTGATGCTGTTCTAACATTGTGATTCACAGCATGACAGCAGCAGACTCTGAAGCACAGTCTGCAGTATCTACCAAATAGCTCTGGTGGTACATCCACTTTTCTTTGCCTCCGCTTAAAAGACCCATTCAACAGAATGTGATGATAAAGTCCTAGCAAATTCTGCATTGGCTATTGCTAATTTAAGCATCGTCCTGCCCCAAACAGAGAGGGTTCAGACTGTTATAGGCGAAGGGACTGTTACCAGCTGAGGTGGCTTGTCTCCCACTTTGATCCTGAGCCAGAGCCACAGACATATGCTGCTCCATCCTGCAGGGAGGAGCTGTACTGGTTTCGGGGAACAACTCTCCGTTCCCTTTCCATTCATTAACTATGTTTCAACAGCTGGTGACCAATTAGTTTGCTTTCCACATTGCAAAAACCAATATAATGAGTACACCTTAACTTCCGTATCCTTTGTCAAAGGAAAAAAGTTAATGTTAGCTAAATACAGTTTGTATAATGGCACTGGTAAACCATCATGGCTGGAATTTTCATGTTTAATTTAGGGGGAGGTGAAGCAGATCCTTGCCTTTTCTAAGCTGAATTTTAGCACCAGGCTTTGACATCCTTCCCTTTTAGCCCAGTGCTTGCCAAGAGCTGCTGTCTGACTGACCTCACAGGGGTGTCAATTAATGGCTCTTTAATGCAAGAGAAAGAGGAAAACGGAGAGGAAGGTCATATATTGCCCAGTGTTGAGGATAATCTGGCTGCAAATGTGCTACTTAACCAGAAAGGCTCTCTGTGAGAGCTAATTATTACAAGGTGCCAGACTTGGGTATTTGGCCTTAGAAGAAGCAGATAGGCTTTGGTGTAGGGACTTTTCAGCATTAGGATGAGGGTGAAGAGATCCTGTGTCCAGTAATGGAGGACAGGTGGTACCCAGGAGGAGATAAAGAGTGAGGCTTTCACCCCACAGGAGTCTGGCACAATCGCAGCAGAAACAGACGCCTTTGCCTCCCATCTGGGGGATGCTCTCTAACCATCACTGCCAATTTACAGAACACTCAATTACTGGTCATTACCTGAGTAGCAACAGAGAACCTGCTGCCAAATCGTACAAGTGGTCAGGTAATGCCAGCAACAGATACATACTCATTCCATTCAGTTCTATTATTATTAAAAAATAGGAGGGAATGTAGGGATGACTCAATCGGCATTGGCCAATATGACCAATGTCGGAATTGATCAGGCTTGTCATTTTGGCTCATAAAAAGTCGATCATGTGACGCACAAAAACGCACCTGATCCTGTCAATTAGACTGTCAATTTCTAATTATCAGTGAAAAGTTAAAATTGTGCTCAAGGTGAGCAACGAGTTAAGATGACTCTTCACTGCTCTGTCTCACACACACACACACTAACAGCACTTAGCTGCACCACTGATGCACACAGAGAGGTGTGGAGCAGAGCAGCTAATAGCCATTGCTCTCAGAGTCCATTCCACACAGGAATACTAGCCTACTGCTTTATTTCGCCTCACATTTCTGTGTTAAAACTCCAACACTGAATGAAACTGAGCTGCTCTGTCAGTAAGCACTACTGACGCTGCTATGTGTGTGGTGTGTGTGTGCTGCTGAGATGTATGGTGGATGGAGGCAGCGGTAAAAATTCGGTGAATCCGAAATTACTTAATTACTGTTTCACGTTAAATAGGACAAATAAACGTCCCCATCTCACCCAACCCTGCCGCTCCACCTCAAACATCTCAATCTGAAACCACTGTGCTGTTTAAAACACAGCAGCAACATTATGATCCGTTTTAAAGGCACAGAGACAGTGAACAGTGAAAACTGGAGGTGACAGTTACATTTGTTAGCCTACTGTAAAGGTAATACAATCTAATTTTTAAAAAAATTATAATGAATAAGAATAATAATTTAATCCACCAAAATACAAGTGGTTATCTGAATTTAAATAATTAAATTGAAATTAATTTAATTACAAAGTTTGTTCCATTTCCTGGTCAAAAAGAAAAAGGAATGAGCAGAAATTAAAAAGTGCTTTGATTTGCTTTTCATATTTAAAATAATAAAAGATAAAATCACAAGATATAGAAACAATATATAGAATACTTAATATACAGTGTCAAGAGTAATTTAAAATGGCTCGCTCAGTGGCGCAGTGGGTTAGAGCTTAAGCCATTTAAAGCAATGCTCGCGGCAGACCCCGATTCGAATCCAGGCTGGAACGTCCTTTACCGCATGTCTACTACCACTTCTCTCTCTCCCATTTCCTGTCTACCAACTTTACAATAAAGGCGTCTGTGCCAAATAAAAAGAGTAATTTAAATACGTTAATAATTAATGCTACTCTATAAAAAGCAAACTTCAAATTCGAGGAGAAGATGTGAGACAGGTATCGTATCGGTGATTGGTCAGTCAGAAATCGGTGATCAGGTCCAAAAACCCTGATGGGAGCATCCCTAAGGGAATACATAACAACAAAAATAATTCTAATTTGCAAAGTATCATTCATTTTACAGTATTTCAAGTTATTTTATAATCAGCAAAAATGCTTGTTAACAGAGCAATACATAATTGTATGACTAACAGGAAATCCACCTGCAAATTTTCACAAACGCTATGGTCAAATAGTATCTAAGAGCAAATGAGAAGGCACCCCCACTGAGGCTCAATTGAAAACAAATTACTTATTTTTACAGCAGAGAGCCCTGTAACTCCGGGGTAAATGAGGACTGCAAATCTGAAACTAATTTTGTTACAGCATGCGATTCCCCAGAAGCCACAGTGAAGTAAATTTTTGCAATCAGCACACCTTCCCTGGTAAACTTAATTTAATAGATAACGGGATCTCACAGATATTCTGCACAAAGGAGTCACTTTTTGTCAAACTAAATAAGTTAAGATTGATATGAGAAGCTAAAGCTTGCCATGTACGGCCAACAGCATAACAGGGAGTGAGATGGTCGTGCGGGAGCGAGAGTTTGGCATTAGCATATAAACAACAGCCTGGAGTAGATGGCTGCTGCTGCACAACGCTCAATTGTCAATATGCTCGCTGGTCCTCATCCAGGGATCAGAAAGGGGCTGTCAGGATTTTGATTCCTGCACACAGGGGAGAGGATAAACAGCAGAAAAACAATACTCAAACCTGTCAATCAATGGACTCTCCATTTCTAATACTTGAAACTCTAATTTGAGTATTTGGGAGGACAAAAAAAGAACTCCAGTGTTGCTTTTGCTATGGAAAAATTGACTCTTAAGTGTCTAAAACAGAGGGTAAATGCAACTGGAATGGAGACAGAGAGAGTTGGTTTAGTGTCTGAATGCCATAGCAGGTATAATGGGCATTCCCAGGCCTAATTGACTACAATGCACAAGATTTTTATGAGTGCAAAGATTAACTGTGAAAGTTATTATTCCTTTCTACTTTCAACAAACAACAGAAGAAAAGCATGTCTCTTTAGGCCTGAGAAGCAAATACTGACTCTGAATGGTCAAACAAACAAAGGTGACAAGGTGTAGCCTACTTGACTACCACCAGACAGAGTAGATGTGATTGGGAGCAGTGTAGATAGAGTGTGTGAGAAAGAGAGTGCGAGAAGGTCAACACAACTCCTCCAACATTCTGCTTCATCCAATTAAAACTCTGAGCTACTTCAAATATCTGTATCAGGCTCATTTACCACCGTAATAGAGTTTCAGCTATGTTTTGATATGCAAGGTTCAGCTAGTGTAAGATGTCACACATCCTCTCCACACACAAGTAGATTTAAATGGAACATAATGTGCTTTTAATTTCTGGAACATAATTTGGCTGTAATTTCTCTCAAACACTCTGGTTATTATATTGTGTGTTGCTTATACCGCACATAATACACTTCAGTCAGCACTTACTGTTCAGAAGAAAGCAATTTAACATTTTGGGAAATACACTTGTTTACTTCTTTGCTGGTAGTTCAATGAAGAAGATGGATAGCATTGTCATATATGTCTGTTAAATATGAAGACAGAGCTAGCAGCAAAGACTTGAAGCAGGGAGAAAACAGTTAGCCTAGGTTGCCTCTCTTGTAAAACTTGATTGTACACTTCAGTTTATGTAGATATTAAACAAAACAATATGTGTTGATTTTGGTTGGTGAGGTTTCAAAAAAAACATTTGGACAGAGTCAGGCTACCTGTTATTTTCTGTTTCCAGCTTTAAGCTAAGCTAAACAGATGCTAGCTCTAACTGTACATCATATAGAGTGATGTGCACAAGACAGATATAGATCTGTTATCTGATATCTCTGTCAGAATGCAACAAAATCAGACAATACTCAAGTATAAAAACAACAGTTTGCAGTTTTATTCAGTGAGTGCCAAATTATTTATTTTATAGACACAGACACTAGGCAAGATACAATCTAACTGTTGAACATTTCCATGCTAACCAATTGCTGTCTGCTAGCTTTCTATTTAACAGACATGTATCAATCTTCCCAACTCTCCACTCGAGAGCAGATAAATGTATATCCCAAAATTTCAAACTACTCATTTAATAACTAAATAAATCTTCCACTGCTTTTACTTTTACAATATATGTATTATCTACACCAGCTCATCAGTCTGGCTCTTGGAAATGTAGGCCTATAGTACACTATGTACATAGACCTAGACAATATACTGAGATAGTGAGAATATACAGAAAATTAAATAAACTCATTAAAACATACGCGTCTGCCTCAGTACTATGTGAACGTTTATCATGAAAATATTTCAATGTATGTATCATGTCTTTATCATTATCAGTCGATGGCACATGAAGAATTCCAGGCATATTCAAGACTCTGTTAAACCTGCCAAAAAGCACTGTGCAATATGGCAGATCAAACAATTAGTGGAGTACTGCAGACTGTGCCCATTCAGAGGTCCAACACTTCTGAAAGTATAACCTTCTACTTTACATTAAGATGAGGCAGAGCACACAGGAAGCCCACTGACAACAAAGGACAGATCATCCTCTCTTCTTCCGCTGGCCTCCACTGACCTGCCTTCACACTCCAGTACACCAAGAGAGAACCACGCTGCATGCCAACGGCAATCCACAGCTTTTACTGACTCCCTAAAACACAGACTGCTATAATTTGGTACACACAAATCAGTGCACCACGCATTCTCCTTTACCTTGAAAAATCTGAACTAAGAAGGGAACAAAGAGGGGGGAGTCCAGGCAAAACAGAAAGACAGAGAAACAGACAAAAAGAAGAGGGAAAGAGAAGATGAGAGAGAGTGATTGGTAGCTGGCTGCCATTCTGGCCCGGTGGCCCCGCGGCTGATGCACAGGGTTGCGTAATGGCCCTGCATGCAGTGTGAAGCAAAGCAAACAGGGCTTCAGCACATGTAGCTGAAGAGACCACTCAAGCCTTCTGGGGAAGGGAAGTTATTTCAGTGCACACATACATAGGATGAGACAGCCGTGTTTTGACACAGTGCACTAAAAATAGCACATTCTTAATAGAAAAAAACTGAGTGGCAGTCAAATCCCGACCAGCACGAGGGGGAGAGATAAAACATTTCTTTCAAAGACAGTCCTGAGAGCTAAACTAGAGGGCATGGTAAATAAGACCCATTGCAGGGCAAACCACTCTGAATTTGAAACCGCTCACATCTCACTGTGATTGTGATCTCACCTGACATGCGTGCATCGCACAAGGCCTTGCAGCTGCAATCACATACAATAAATGAACTAAAGCAATTAAGAATCAGCATGAGCAACTTTGCAGATCTGTTACGTAATTATCCGCCTGTGGGGCCGTGTGTTAGGAGATGGCGGCGGACAGGCCTGTTGTGTTTTCTGCTGCACATATATGGCCATTAATCACGCTCGGTCTCTTTGCTCTTTTTCTATTTCCAGAGAAGCAGAAGCCTAAGGGTAACGGACCTACGGCACTGCAGCACGTGCAGCCTGGACTTCAGCATCACTGCAAATGTCACACAATGTTAGCTCACTCACTGGAGGGCAGGCTACGGTGAGAGGATCACGAGGAAAGCCTATAAATGGCACCTTTGCACCTAAATCTTTATGGTTTTTACTAATTCTTTGACCGGATACTCAACTCCTGTTGAAATAACGGCCTCAAATTGTACTTTTCGTTATTCAGAGTTTGACTTCTATTTTTTAGAGGTATTAAATGCATCTAATGAATATTTATGTTCTCCTGAAGTGCCTTGGTTGCAGGTAAGAGAGGAAGTTGCCCGAATAAATGTAAAATACACTGGAGGGTTTACCAGTGCAAAAACACCAGCTGCATTTCCACCCTGCAGGGAACCATGGGGAATACTGATGAGTACAGGCATTTCTGTAAACAGACAGGTAGAGCAGGACACATGAGCAAGTAGTGTGTGTGTGTGTGTGTGTGTGTGTGTGTGTGTGTGTGTGTGTGTGTGTGTGTGTGTGTGTGTGTGTGTGTGTGTGTGTGTGTNTCTCTCCGGTGCATGAGAGGAGATTTCTGCAGGGTGTGTTGGAGTGTGAGTCATCATCAGTGCAGAGAGAGAAAGAAGGGAGAGGCATTCTTTAAGTGGAAGACAGTGCTTATGGCAGCAATGCAGCAAGGAAATACTGCGACTCTATACACATGAACATGGTTAAAATCCACTTCAAATATCAAATAATGGCACAGTATATGTATGCAGTTACAGTGTTATGCAACAGGAAGTCACAACAGCTCCTGCATAGCATACTGAATAATCAGGGGCATTAGACACTACTGGGTTGGGCCGTAGCCTACGCTTAATGTTTGAATAATGGCGAATGGCTTGCCATTGTGGTCATGCTACAGCCCATGGTCATGCAATTGTAGTTTGCAAGATATGTAATGTTATAAAGTGAACATAAATTCAATACAATTTACAAACGAAGCTAAGTTAATTGGCAGAATCTTATCTGAAAGCAAAAATATTTTTATCATTTATACCACTTCTAAAGAGAAGCTAATCTTACAACAAAATATTTCAAGACATCTTTGACTCTGGGAACTTGTTTTGGACATTTTTCACTACTGGTGTTTCTGATGTTAGGGGAACTAACCTCATGGATGACTCATTGTAATAGGTACAGTAGTAGCAGCACAAAAAGGCATATCATCAAAGCCAGTGACATAATCTTGCTCCCTCAAAGTCCATTTATACTTTATACCCAGAAACATTCAGAATATTTCTTATTAGCTGCACTGGAAAGAGGGGGAATTATCTCACAAGACTAACAAAGTTTCTTAAAGACTTTAAAGGGTCATTGTGTAGGATTTTGTGGCACTGAGGATTGAAGTTGCTGGGCTACTATAGAAACATGACAGCACAACACAGAGGAGGACATGCTCCCTATGTAGATATAATTTTTAGGTAATTTAAGGTAACACAAATAAAAAACATGTGTATTATTATATTCCATATCTGCCGAGTGTGTTCTGTTAGATGCCACTAAATTCCACACATTGCACCTTTGTGTAAAAAAAGTCTGAATATGATACAAAATTACTTTGTTATCAATGAAAACTGCAATTCTACAAGGAAGAATTATTTTAGGACAGAAACATTTAACAGCAGTAAAAAACTGATAATTAGTTGTTGTTTTTTTTCCTAAGCGCTCTCATTAGCATGGCCTTACCTTCTCCCACACAGAGACAGTGCAAGACTGAAAGACTAGTTCCCTCATATCCAGACAAGCAGCAGGTAACAAACAGTAGGTTTTGGTCTCGAGAAGTCTGTCTGAACCGGAGTGATGGCAAGTTAGACAGAGCTCACTTCACAGAATTCTGAAACCGCAGCATAAGTTTGCAACCTGATCCTGAAGCTCAGGTCAAGTCCATGGTGATACCTAAGCCTGCCGATTAAATTACAGTATGTTGCCAAAGCTTTAGTCGCCATATAATACACCACTGAAGACTTACTGATAAGCAAAGTGTTTAAAGGAATAAATGTTTATGAACTCAAGGCCAGCATATCCACTATTCTACTTCATGAGGCAATGCTAGGAAAGCCTTGTCTGACAATGCAAACAGGTATTCTTTGACTCCTAGACATTTTTAAGTCTGTCTGCTCTCTAGTATAGGGCAAGTTAAATATTCAGCTCCTGAGAAGTGGCATGATGCCATATTTTGTTCTATAAGGCCTGTGTCAAACTGATGCAGATGCAGCTGTGAGAATGGAAGACTGTATCCTTGCTGTCCTATGTGG
>JANJYP010150518.1:0-19673 GCA_024605115.1 Rastrelliger brachysoma
ACAAAAGTGAGTACACCCCTCACATTTCTGCAGATATTTAAATATATCTTTTCATGGGACAACATTAACAAAATGACACTTTGACACAATGAAAAGTAGTCTGTGTGCAGCTTATAACAGTGTAAATTTATTTTCCCCTCAAAATACAGCCATTAATAGCTAAACCCCTGCCAACAAAAGTGAGTACACCCCTTAGTGAAAGTTTGTGAAGTGTCAATATTTTGTGTGGCCACCATTATTTTCCAGAATTGCCTTAACTCTTCTTGGCATGGAGTTTACCAGAACTTCACAGGTTGCCACTAGAATGCTCTTCCACTCCTCCATGACGACATCATGGAGCAGGTGGATATTCAAGACTTTCCGCTCCTCCACCTCCCGCTTGAGGATGCCCCAAAAATGTTCTATTGGGTTTAGATCTGGAGACATGCTTGGCCAGTCCATCACCCTTACCCTCAGCCTCTTTAGTAAAGCAGTGGTTGTCTTAGAGGTGTGTTTGGGGTCATTATCATACTGGAACGCTGCCCTACAACCCAGTTTCTGGAGGGAGGGGATCATGCTCTGCTTCAGTATTTCACAGTACATGTTTGAGTTCTATGAAATGTAACTCCCCAACATCTGCTGCACTCATGCAGCCCCAGACCATGACATTCCAATTTGATGTAGTGTGCGGTGTCTGGTCTGAGCACTGACAGGCTGACCCCCTACCTCTTCAATCTCTGACAGCACTCCTGCACCTATCTTTCAAAGACAGCATATGGATGTGACGCTGAGCATGTGCACTCGGCTTCTTTGGACGACCAAGGTGAGACCTGTTCTGAGTGGACCCTGCTCTTTTAAAAACGCTGGATGATATTGGCCACTGTGCTGCAACTCAATTTCAGGGTGTTGGCAATCTTCTTGTAGCCTTGGCCATCTTCACGTTGCACAAAAATTTGTCTTTTAGATCCTCAAGAGAGTTCTTTGCCATGAAGTGCCATGGTGGAACTTTCAGTGACCAGTATGAGAGCTGCACTGCAAAATTGAACACAACTGCTCCCTATGCACACCTGAGACCTAGTAACATTAACGAGTCACAGAACAATTTGGAGGAATGACACTGGCACTGTTTGTCATTTGTCACAAATGACAAACAGTACTCAATTTGGACATTTAGGGGTGTAGTCTGTTAGGGGTGTAATCACTTTTGTTGCCGGTGGTTTACACATTAATGGCTGTATATTGAGTTATTTTAAGGGAACAATAAATTTACACTGTTATATAAGCTTTACACAGACTACTTTTCATTGTGTCAAAGTGACATTTCTTCAGTGTTGTCCCATGAAAAGATGTAATTAAATATCTGCAGAAATGTGAGGAGTGTACTCACTTTTGTGACACACTGTATGTTTGCAATTTTTCATAATTCAGTCGAACCTAGTACTAAATTAATCCTGAGAGTCAGAACTTTCTAGAGATGTATGACATAATAATATTACTCGCTCTGTGACTTGACTATCAGTGATGTTACATACATCATAGTGTATACATAGTGACAGGGGACAGTACCGGGCCATTTGTGTATAATGTGTGTTTGAGAAGCTGCACTGAAAACCAAACATTATTTCAGTCACTGTAGTTAAGAGATATGAGTAATATGTTAAAGACACAGCTGGCTTGTTAGTTTCAAAACTTCAGTAAGAAGCTATAATTAATACTTCAGGAAGTTCTGTCCAGTTCCGCTCAGTGTCAAATTGTCATTCCTCAGGTCTTGAGGTAACAAACAAATGTTCATCCACAGTCACAGGAAAGTCTCAGTAATGTTTTAAAACTTCCAGAATATCGTCCTTAACAGAGAGAGGAGAGTGCTGCTGGACACCTGGTCCGCCAATACTTGTTTCCCAACAGTCAAAGCCGTGGTCTTTCAAGTCCTGCATCGTACTCTGGGCAACAAAGGAGTCCGTTTCTACAAAATAAGCAAGTCATGGCAAGGTGAGCTGGAGTTATACAATAAAAAGGAAAAATGTATTGCAATTTGGTGGGGCCACACATGCTGTATGATAAAACTGAAATTAAGTGTAAATGGCCAAATTATGTTTCAGCGACGAATGTATGAAAAAATTCATCAGGTCTGCATCACCAACAGCAAAAAGGCAACAATATACTGTAGAAAGACCAAAATATAATCAATATTAGATGTACATGAATAAGGATTCTGTATTCAGCATGATCATACAAAATATCTGGCACTTCCCTGGTGTTTGCTACAGAGGAAGTGATTCAAAATTCAAGAAAACTCAGGCTTCAGAAATAAGAGAAGCATTTAGTGCTATGATAAAAGACTTTCTGAGAGCATTAGAGAAGATAAGACACTAGACATCCTATCTGAAAATAGTTGTAATTCACACAGATGGAAATGTTTGCCTACAAAACAAATAAAGCACATTTGAAAATATATTCAAAGGACTTTAAAACATTAAAATTCTGAATGCTACAGGCTGCAGGCATAAACAAAGCCCAAATTTGCAGGTTCATTGCTTGTTTGTTTTGTCAAAGAGAATCATACAAACTTTCTTTATAACTAACTGCACAGCAGTACCCTCACACCAAGGACCCTTCTTGTTCAGTTTTCTCATCATTTCCTGCCACTCAAACTCTCGTTTCAGAGTAGGAGAGTGAGGACGCATTTTGAGGAAAACACAACATTTGATGTCAGCAGGAGTCTTGACATCTCCGCTCATCAAACTTCACTCATCAAACTGAATTTATTACAAGACAAATTCATGGGAGAGTAAAGTTTAGCCTTATCAAAAAAAAAGATTAATTTCAATTAAATAAATCAGTTAAACTTAGAAAGAGGTACGGTAATTAAAAAATACACGAAAGTGCTTAAGTGCTATTTTTCTCAAAGACAAACCATTGACTTTAACCTTTATTGCAAATATTACACTTCTATGAGATACAAAGGCTATGATAACCTGCCTGTTCAAAAGACTGGAAAACATAAACAGGTTGATAATACCTGGTCTCAGAAGAGTGATGCCGCAGCCCCCACCCCCTGCACCTGTCAGCTTGCTGTGGAGCCCTCTGGCAAGTGTGACTTGGCACAGTATGTCCAGGGCAGGGTGTCCCACACCCATCACATTCAGATGGTGCTGGTTGATGTCAATGAGCTCCTGGAAGTGATGTGATGCAGATACAGTTAATACCTGTTGCTTACAGCAGGGAGTTGATCATGTGGATGTGAAAATGGGCTCTCTGCTTCTTAAATTTTAGATTTAAAAAATGAAAATGGTAGTTAGATTTTTAAGTATGACATTAACTTTTTATGTTGTCTAAACATTACAGCGCATGGTTCTCTGTGACATCTATTAAGATTTTGTACCTCTAAAATATTGTAGTGCTCTCCTGTGATGGGCTCACTGGTCATCTCTGAGAGGACTTTCTCACAATTGCAGGAAATGGCATCAACTGAGTCAAGCACAGGGGTCATGATGGAGGGAAACTACAGTGGGGGTAGGAAAAAACAGTGGAGATCAGCATCACCAACATCATAATAGGTTATGTGCAAAATAATAGTTCTAACAAATCTGTGTGTGTGTGGGTTTTTTTAAGTCCTTTTTTATGATGGATAGGCTGTATACAAAAAGAGATTTTAAAATGGCAGTTTTGACTTTGGTTTTGTTCTTGCATGATCATAACACTGCCACAACACCATACAGGCCTATCCATGTCTGAGGCAGAAATCTGCACACCTGCTGGTGTCACCAAGGCAACAGCACACAGGGGTGCTGGCTAAGAGTTTAATTTCAATATTTTATGAAGGCACTCAACACTGGGCTCTGGAGTATCTGCCATGCAAAAGCACCGCCTATTATATTAATTACAGTGTCGGCAAGTAACACACGGGGGAGGAAGAAACCATTTAGTACCTTGTTAATTTTGTCCTTCACCCTGGCAACAAGTACCTTGGTGCTACGTGGTACTTTGGTGTTAGTGAGGAGGATTCTTAATAACGGCACCCTGGAAGTAAAGCAGAAAGATCAAAGAGTTCAACCAGCTTTATTATTCAGGTGCTCCACTGATGCAGTAATTTTACCCAGACAATGATTGTTTTCTGTGAGAAAAAATATGTGCTATGATTTTATTAAATCGCTCTGTACACTTTTTAAATGAAAATCAAATAAAAAGCTGTTAATCACTGTCAGTACCTGCTGAGTGGAATTATCTTCCCAGCCAAGAATCTCAACATGCCACCTACATACAGGGAAATCAAAATCATTAAATAGATAATCATCAGAAGATAATGAACAGCGGAATTTCAATACTCCAGTGTGTGTCCACAGAGACAAAGGGAAGTATAACACCATATGCCCGATAATTTCAGGCCTCACCCCACGTCCCAACAGCGTTGTCAACTCCAGAAGGGTTACCATGGATGATCATCTCCCCTTGGAAAGCCCAGCTGTTGATCTGCTCCAATTCCTCCTGACACCACCTGCAAATCATGTAAAAAATGAAAAGAAGAACTTTTGTGCCTTGACACACCCTGTTTGACCTGCCATCTACTTAACTCTAGATTTACTAACCAAGCACTGGTACTGTGTATAGGAAGGATATACTAATGTATGTTCAATAAATTATCATTACCTCTGCCAAGGGGGAATCACACATTTGATTGTGTGAGTGTGTGTGTCCGTGTGTATTTGTCCGCAGATAATCTTGCATACTAGTGGACCCATCAACCTAATATTTTTTGTGCGCGTTTATGACTGTATGCTCAAGGACCTCTCATGGTTGCAGTGATTTACAGTTTCTGAAAAACCCATTTTATAATGCCATTGACTGCTCTATTTTATAAGGCCATTAACTGCTGACTCCTCAGTCCTCAATCAAAAGCTGTTTCAGTTTGGAATCTTATTTCCACTGGAGACAACCAATCATTTCTTGTTGCCACGTTATATCAGCCTTGGCCAAATTTTGGTACCTTGAACACTGCTTATGTTGTGGATTCAAATAAATATTGATTCTTTATGAGTCTGTCGTAAAGCTAAGCCTTTCATCTTTTTGGCAGTCCTTACCATTTAACAATACGCGTTACGACATAGGAAAAAGCATTTCTGGCAATTGGGTGATTAAAAACAAGGTTTACCTAGTCTGTTGCAGGCCACATTTTGGCCTTTGTTGTCGAATAAACATTGATATCCATAGAAAAAGTTTGATCTCAACTTGAACTGGATTAAATTCATTATGTGTTACGGTCTGCTAAGATAAGCATGATATGAGATGAATAAATAGCATTAATGACGCAGCCCTATGTAGTATAGTAGAGTTGGCACAGTCATCTAAAATAGAGCATCATAAGCCTCTTTAACACAGTAATCTCTATATTATGAGCTATTATGTTGAATTGCATTATACTGCACTGTACTTGTGTTTGTGTTAATATGTTGACCTCCAATCTTTAATTTTTATTCTTGTGAATATAATATCACAATTCAAATTATTTTAATTACACCCACTTCTGTGATTTCATTTGGTTGCTATTTAATTTTTTTTTTTTTTTTTTTTTTTTTTTTGCTAAGATGCCTTTTTAAAGCATTTTTATCAAGCCCAGAACTTATGATGATAGAGGCTTTCCTGTAACATGATATCATTACCTGGCAGTGTGATCCCACTCTTTGAGAGGAGTAGGAATGGCTCCACTAGCGCAGAGCAGCGCTGCAGCTAAACACACAGAGTAGGCAGCACTTGATCCCAGTCCTGCTCCGGTTGGCAACTCTGACCACACAGACACCGTCAGGCTGGGCAGCTCCCTAAGAAAATAATCATAAAGACTGATGCTTATTGTGACACGCACAGTTAAATATTTTATATGTGACTTGTTCTTGCAAGATTATTGCAAATAATTAAGCATGACAGTATAAAAGTATTCACTTCATAGATCCCAAAATAACAAACAATTTGTATTACCATTCAAAATTGAAAATAATGATCTCTCATTTGCGATGACTTTTAGTGACTTTTCTTTCATAAATAAACTGATTAAATAGGTATATGATATTGCCCTTTTAAAACAAAAATTAAAAGGCTCCATTATGTGGTAGAGCACTCACAGTGTATACTGTGTGTAATGTGCGTAATGTATACAGTACTATATACCCAACAGAAACTTGCTTTACCCTGCTGTCAATGTCTGTCAGGGAAGCTGTTTTTGGACAGACAGGAGAATACTCTGAACTAATTGTCCAGCTCGTCCCGAGGGAAAAACACATCCAGACTTTTTAAAGGCTGCACTGTGGCCTAGTGCCAGACTCTCATTAGCGGCCATCCTGTCAGAACTCATCACCTCTCTCAGACACGCCAGCAACATGTCAACGCTGATTAAACCTCCTGACAACCTGCAACTCTTAATGTTCTTGAGCATCTTCCCTGTTCCCAGCTGCTGGAGTCACTAAAACTAACATCCATCCTCTCTGTCTGCCTCTCTTTACAGTCTTCATCTCAAAAAGTAGTGATTTTTTTTCTTCCGATGCAGTGAAAATAACTGCCTGTATCCATCTACATCAATAACAGGTGATTTTTTTTTTCAGAAAGGGCATCTCCCAAGAGAGCTAGAAAGGCTCTGTCCTACTTCAGTACCAGTTTTTAAAGAGTAAATACAAAGAAATGTTTTTTTTTAATTATTTCACAGTGTCATAAACCAAAAGGTGCCCAGCCTGCATGAGCTTACAAGACACATCACAAGTAGTAAAGAGCAATACAAAAAATTAAACACAGTCATCAAGCATAGAAACAACTGAGGACATTACATGGTCATTGTAAGAAAGAGCTTATGTCTAAATTCATGATGAAATGGACAGTAAAACAAAAAATGCATTCCAGTTTTCCACTGGAGCTGGATGGAAACATCTAGTGGCAATATACCACATCTCAATTGGGCACAAACAGACCTCTGTGCCCTGGTAAGGTTAAAGGTATCATAATGCTCTGGTTGGTAAACAGACTTTATCAAACTATACACTTTTTTTGGTTGATGCAGAATTTCTTCTGACCAATTTCATTTATAATTTTCAAATGTTGTTCACTTAATATGATTAATTCGACATGATAATTTATTTCTATACATGTACTGAAGACCTGCTTCATCAAATAATTTGGTAGTTCCCCGATACTTACGATGTGATAATTTTATGTATCAGCAATTTCTAAGATATATTGAATATATTCAATATATCTCACGACCCCTAAATCAGTGTATCACACTATCCTCTGGATGAATTTAATACTCCAATAGGACATTTTCTGACAGTTTGTAGAAACACCAAACTGCCTGTAGACGGGGCATATTAATTGGATTCTAAACTGTTGCTGCTGTAATTCAAATATTTTGTGACATTTTCTGGGTCTGGTTTAAGGCATTAAATTTGCATCAAAAAATCCCTTTTAAGTCATTTGTGCTAAATAACTACACTGATAAAATTAACACATGCTGTGACAAAGAATCATATCATCTTACCCTGGTCCAAACAGAGAGAGGTACATGTAAAGGAAAGATAAAATGGCCATGTTGCTAGTATCCAAGTTTCCATTTGTTACACCAACAAAGTCACGTAGTCTCCTCACAAGTTCTGCATCCAGAAGTTTCACCTCCTTCTGCTTATCTGGTAAAAGGAGTGAAAAGACAGAGCAGTGGTTAAATCACTGTATTAACATGACAATGATGTTTGCAAAAGATACACAAGTGAAAGGCTAGATAATAATGTCCACAAATACATGAGTTACTTTTAAGCTGTGGTAACTGATCTAATCCAGAAGTTTTCCATACGTCTTTAAATAAATCTCTTTGGGCTTTCACAGTCGCACTGACAGCAATATTCTCATGCAACAGTTTTGATATGGTGTGTTTATCAATATAAATATCTGTGTTTGGACTTTGGAAAAATGTCCCAATGCTTAAGTATCTCTGTATGTGCTGAATTAATGGATGCATGATACAGCAGTAAATGCAACCTCTAACAATGTTCAGCTATGTATCATTCCTTACCGTAGGAGTATGGAATAAGCCTCTTTAGCTCAGAGAGATCCCAGCAGAGGAATGTGTCAATATTTGGGAGGTTGATGCAAACTTTACCAGTAGATGTGGCTTTCAACCATAAATACGTTCTCAGGTTCAAACTCACAGCAAGGGCCACCTATGATGAACATAAATTGACAAGTATAAGGGTCATACAGGGATCATACTGTTGTAGCTAATTGTCCACAAACCGTGTCTATTTGTTTTTTTCAGAATTTTTTTTATTGATTTTAACTCTTGAACGATCACATAACACATTCAGGTGCATAATGAGGTACAGCAAAAAACAGAAAATAAACTATAAAAGGACAACTCACTCACACCCAGACACACTGAGGGGCTTACAGACCATAACAGAACACCAAGAGTAAATAAATAGGTTCACAATTAACGTAATGTAAACATATAAATAAATACTCAAAAGAGAGAGGGAAAAGAATAAGAAAGAAAGAACAAAGGAGTGCTCAGTTTGACATTTTTAGCAACAATAGTTAGAGAGTCTACGTAGTTTACAAAAGGTTGCCACATGTCATGTCCTTGAGAGAGAACATTATCTTCTCCAGTGTGAGACATTGCAGCATTTCATGGATCCATTTATTGTGAATAGGAGGGGAAGCATGGCTCCATTTAAGGAGGATGAGGCTTTGAGCGAATACGGAAGGAAACGCAGTGATGTGCTGTGAAGAGTTAGACATGCCATGTGTGGGGGAGATGCTGAAGAGGACCACAAGGGTTTATGGTTCTGCCTATAACGTCACTGATTGCTTTGAATTTTGCAGTCTAGTATTCCAACAGTCATGGACAGGTCAGAAACATATTAACAAGAGGACCCTTTACATGAGAGCACGTATACCTGAACTGTGCCCACTGGGACAGGACGGCCCCATCAGGTTCGGACAGATATTTAGTGATGCTCAGGTTCGGGTTGGGCTCAGTAACACAATCCAAATTTATTTATGATTTAGCTATTTATGTTTGTCCATGTCGGGCTTGGGTCGGACTCGGACATAAATATCTTAATACCTGTCAGGCTCGGGTCGGATTTGGTTACTGCTTGGACAGAAAAATTCAGCCCGATCCACACTCTACATCCATCACATATTGTCTGTTCTGACGGGGAAGATGTTGGCCAGCCTAGCATTAGTGAGATGGACTCAGTGTATAATTGTGCATTGCAGCAGTCCATGCCTTGTGCATATGGAAAAAGTGTGTACGTGTATTAATATTTGCTCTCATCGGACAGTAAGGTCCCAAGGTCCCAGTCACAGGCAGCCCTTGGGGCAGCAAGGGACAGTGCATGATTATAAACAACTGTGATGAGGCCTTTTCGTCTGGTGCTCAGAGGAAGAAATTAGTCAATTATTGTTTCTGATGGGAAATCCCGAGATTGAGGGTAGAGGGAATTCACAAAGTGTCTAATTTGAAAAAAGCAGAACAGGTGTGTGTTTGGAAGGTTAAACTTGGCCGACAAAGGAGGGAAAAATGTCCTCAATAAAGAGATATTCGATAAAGCAGAGCCCTTTTCCAGACCAAAATCTCAAGGCCATATCTGAGTAGGAGGGACACATTTAGATACAAAAAATTTGTGTCTGTTTCTAAACATGTCTTTTTTTTTTTTTTTTTTTCAAAAGATACCACCGCTTTGTGATTATTGAAGCAGTTATTCTACATCTGTAATACATTATGCAAGTCACATGACACATTTTCTTGTACAGTCTCTGGGTGATCCACATATTGTATTCAAAATGTAGGCTATGATTTAAAAAAGAAAAAGTCCTACAGCTGATTGTCTGATCTTCACAATGTTTGAATGTGGTGTGTGCCTCCAGTGCACAAACACCAAGGATTGACTGCACCAAACATAACTAAGGATTGATATGCAGGTGACATCTTGTGTCTGCAGGAAAACCTTTCAGATGAACGATATTATATTTAATGACATAGTGGAAGAAGATGTGACTTAAAGCATCTTTTTGTGGAAGATTAATTAGACACTAAATATTCAAACTATTTCCTACAAAATAAGTCTGGACGGGATCTTGAAGTTTGTAGAAAACGGACTAAACCTGACATGTTTTGGTTGTGTCTTGTATGCTTATTTCTCTCACCAGTGTACGAAGCCTCATCCTAATCTTTTACACACATGTATTATCATATCTCTCATTAACACTTTACCTTTCCGTGAACAACTGCATGCTCCCCGTGCAAGATCGCCTTCCCCGGAGCAGACACGATGCAGTCCTTGACTTGCATGTCTGTAGTTGTTTCCAGAGTGAAGAACTGTGTCAGTGCACAGTAAAAGTTAACCTGTTCAACTTGTCGCTGACACGGTGTTATTATTAGCTATCTTAGCCACGTTTAGCTAGCGTTAATCCCCTGAACATACAATCGATAACTCCACTGCTCTGCGCTTTTCATGAAGGCTCAGCGAATATATGGAGTTTAACAAAGCCTTTTCATGGTCGCCGGATGAGTTTAAGCCCTGATTGCAGCCTCTCCACTACGGACGAGCAATAGAGGTTGGTCGAAACCACGTTAAAGTTAAAAACACAGCTGACACACAGAGGGAGGGACAGACTTCCTGTATCCAATCAGCCACGCGACTAGTTGCACATATATTGTTCTGTCCTATCACCGTCCAACACCGGGTGAGTTGACCAATCACCATCCCGCGCTGTTCCAACACCCGGTGAGTTGACCAATCATACGATTAAAAGGAAACACCCCTTTAACTATGGACACCGCAGAGGGACAAAAGGCATTATATTAGAAATTCTCTGCTCTTACAGCTTTAGCAGCTAACCTATGTAAACATGGCTTCGTTTGTTATCCAACATACTCACCTTCGCTGTGTTGCGAGGACAGGCCGGCTCATAAGAGATTACTGGACAAGGAAAACCTTATATTCAGAGAGAAGGTAGTGGTAGCGCATGTCTGTCCCTACATAACAAAATGATGGCCATGTTGTTGCTACATGAAATGAGCATGGTTTGAAACGTAAACGTTATATTTTCTAAATTGTTTCTTTGTGTCTCCTTATTAATCGTTATCTGCTGTGGAAAAATAATATTCGCATAAGTCTTGCCTCATCTTTGCACCATGTCTTCTGTTTTTCTTTTCACTGATAGTTTTTCCACTGAAGGAGACCGTGGGATACCCAAAATCTACACCAAAACTGGAGACAAAGGTTATTTTGTCAACTTAAGTTATCAGGAAAAATTACAATAAAAGCACTGTTAATGGTTCTTACAAAGGTTGACATGACTGTCACTCTTTCTCTTAACAGGTTTCTCAAGCACATTTACAGGAGAAAGGAGGCCAAAGGAAGATCATATTTTTGAAGCTTTAGGAAATACAGATGAGTTGTCATCAGCTATAGGGTAAAAAAAAATCTATTATGTCACAGTCCATTTGAATTTTTTTGGTCATCTGCCTCACCTAAACTGACTACGCTAAATTGTATTTTGCAGCTTGGCCAGAGAATTTTGCCTTGACAAAGGTCACACATTCACATATCAACTAGACAAGGTTTGATTGAGGCGTTTATTATCTTATTTTACATTAGGTTAGAGTGAAGCTGTCTGACAGTATTTTGATATGTTCACTACAGATACAATGTGTTTTGCAAGATGTAGGCTCCAACATTGCCACCCCTCAATCATCTGCAAGAGAAAGTCATATAAGTATGTACCGATATCTTGTTTAATGCAGTAAAAAAAAATTTTGTGTGGATTCATGAAATTTATTCCTGATCTTTTTTATTTAAGAGAGAACAAAATTTACAGCTAAGCCAATTGAAGACTTGGAAAGCTGGATTGATACTTTTACAGAGGACCTACCTCCACTGACCAACTTCATTTTACCTGTAAGCACAGTTTTGCATCTTTAAGACACTGAATTTTAAAAGTCTCATTGTCCAGATATATTAAACATGAATGTTTTATGTGCCACAGTCTGGAGGAAAGAGCAGCGCAGCGTTGCATGTAGCTCGAACAGTCTGTCGGAGAGCAGAGCGCAGGTAAGTCTCAACGTATTCCCTGAGTATGACATTGTCTTTAATGACCCATTTGTGCTTATTTGTATTGATTTACGAGCACAGCTGAAGCTAACAGCCCTTTGTTCTTACTAGTGTTGCTCCAATTGTGCGCTTAGGGGAGGCAGATCCAGATGTTGCAAAGTTTTTGAACAGGTCTGTCTAGTGCTTTCAAATTAATCTAATCTATGAACATGTTTTCTCTACGATACATCTGATTAATGTCTTAACATTTTCACACAGATTAAGCGACTACCTATTCACTCTGGCCAGATATGCAGCCTTGAAAGAAAACAAAGAGGAAAAGATCTACAAAAGACCAGAGTGATCAGATCCTCACATGAAGAACAAGACAAAGACTTCATTTGTTTTTGGGAGGTGTGGTCATGTATATAATGTTACATTGTAAATATTAATAAATATGTGGTCCAAATTTATATTCTAATGCATCTTTTTTTTCAATACATTCTGAGAATATTACCCAATGAGCACATACAGCAGGGACCTCCACAATACTGGCATCTTATTTAATTTCACACAGCTATTGTTTCATCAAACATACATTATTTGATTTGGTATACAGTTCTGGTAGTGTGTACTCAGAATCTCTTGTTCCAGTGGATTTTGTTTTTGTTTTACTACAGCAACAATACATTGAGTTGTTAATACTAGGCTCTGTCATCACCCTCCCACACAGTCACAGAATCTGGCACCAGCCCTGGCTCCTCTGGGACAGAGTACTGGCCCATGTCATTAGAGACAGATTGCGGTCCTCATAGGGTGGATAACGCAGATAGGTGACACACTCAAACCGTGTGCCTCTTAGTAGACATGATTTCCTGTGAGAGAAAGTATCAAAGGTGTAGCGCCCATGGTAGGAACCCATTCCACTGGCACCTGTCCAAACAAAAACTTGGTTGAGTTCACGAATATTATAGATAATTTTATTCCACCAACACATTTTACATTTAAACTTACCAACTCCACCAAAAGGCAGAGTTACCATGAGACTCTGCACAACACTGTCATTGGAGCAAAAGCTTCCACTGGAGGTTTCACTCATCAGTCTTGAAATGACCTGTATTGTCAGAAAGGCCAACACATCATTAAGATGCACATAGCTGCCCAAGGCTTATGCAGTTAATACAGAGTATCTCATTTCAGTTGGTGCCCAGTACCTTGCTGTTGTTGGAGTAGGCATATACACAGAGAGGTTTCTCTTGCTTATTAATGAAAGCAATGGCCTCATCCACATTGTTTACAGTCAGAAGGGGAAGAACTGGGCCAAAAATGTCCTGTTGCATAACAGGGTCCGACTCTGCCACCTCTGTCAAAATTGTTGGGGCTTTAGACAGAACAAAAACAGTTTGGTCAAATATATTGCATATGCTACAGTTGGTTCTGTGTCTAAGAGTCCCACCATGAGGAGTCTTACCAATATATTTCTCTGCTTCTATCACCTGTCCACCCACAGCCACCTTGCCAGATCTCCACAGTATGTCTCTCGTCCGGTTAAAGATCTCCAGATTAACCATGCGGCCAAAGCTGCGGGACTCTCGGGGATCAGAACTGTAGAACTGCATCAGACAGCACTTCAGGGCCTGGACCAGCCGAGCTTTGACATCCGTATGGCACAGGATGTAATCTGGAGCCACCAAGCTCTGTCCAGCATTGTGGAAGCGTGCCCAGGCAATGCGCTGTGCGGTGGTGGAAATGTCACAGTGTTGGTCCACATAACATGGGTTCTTGCCACCCAAAATCAGGGTGACAGGTGTGAGAGTGCGAGCTGCAGCCTGAGCAATTCTGCTTCCTTCCTCCCTGTTTCCTGGGGATTTACAGATATCTTTAATAAATTTAGAAAATTCAGTAAATAATCCCAAAAAGATATTTTGAAACTGATCTTTACCTGAAAAGAAGACATGATCAAAATGGAGTTCAACAACTTGAGGCAAGTCATTTGTGCCTGCAAGAATCACATGGAAGCATTCCTTGAGGAAAGCAAGAATTGTAGATCAGATTGTTGCAATTTACTGACACATAGGCACAAAAAAATTAGTGCATAATATATAAGGACATAATTATAATCATAAATTAACCATTTAACTAAAGCCCAACCTTCTAAAGAGGTCAAAGTATCAGCAACACATGTAATGTAGAATAACTTTTTTTTTACCATTCTACACGTACTTTGGAATTAGATGAAGTTGTGCCAGAAACCCCTACTCTGCTTCCACATCTGGCCTCAAGCATTGTCTTTGTGAACAAATTCATTCTTTAAAAGCTCAGATCAAAAGCCTAATGACTTGAGTAAACGTATTCAGATGACATTTCTCTTAACATATAAGCCATGATAAATGCAATAAAAGTGCATAGTGCTTTTATCGCAATATTTGCACAAAAAGAACAAAATTCTTGGTGAAACTTCAGGACACATACTAAGCACTCGGTCAAGTATCCCATCCTCCCTGCTAGCATGTAATTACTCACATTGTCCAAGTAGAAGGGCATGAGACGATGGAGAAGCTCTCCGGTGTGAGTGGTGCACTCAGGGGGGCTGATGAGTGCACAGTTACCTACATCATTGAACAAAACATCATTAGTGTCTGTCGGACCTTCAATATGCCTGTAAGAGGAAAAAATTGTGCTATAATTCAGCTGATTAAATTTGTGTCCTGAGTGTCTTCACCTGCAGCAATAGCCCCAACTAGTGGCACCAGGCATGTTTGAACTGGACTGCACCAGGTCCCCATGATTAATGCCACTCCCAGCGGCTCACTTACCACCAGACACTCATCCAGTGTGGTGGACTAAACCAGTTAGACAAGCTCAAAATTAATTTTCAGACAGCTGAAACAGGAACTCTCTTGAGTGGATGTGGGCAAAGTTTATCATAGGTCAACTAGCAGAAAGGAAAAGACATAACATCAGCCCACTATAATCCTTCACAAAGAGCAAGGCAATTTAGGATTTAATCTGCTTAAGCACGCTCAGTACAATACATTTCTTTGTAGCAACGAGATGGAATGTTCGCTCCAAAAAGTTGTGTAAATCATGAATAATCCCAATAATATAAATATATGAAGATGTTTTCAGAAAAAGGTCTCACCAGGTTTCTCTCCACGTGCAGCGGCTGCATCCACTTCTTCAAGTTGTTGATGGCATGTAGAGCCTCATTTTTGACAAGAATCAACTCTGACACAACTGTCTCAAAACGTGGCTGGTTTAAAAAAAATTAGCCATTATGTCAATATTGTAATCTCATCTTTTTAGTCACACCAAACACAAATTGTAAATAAATGTACTGCTTTTGCTCCCACCTTATGAAGGTCTCTCCCAAGAGCATCCACAAAGTCACACTCATGTTCCTCCAGCATCCGCACCACAGCGTCCAGCTGAGCCAGTCTGAAGCCCTCCTTGATGGTGCGTCCAGCTTGAAAGGCAACTCTAGCCCTCTGCAGCAGGTCCACACACTCCTGAGGGCACGTCTTTAAACACGGCTCTCCCAGCCTGGTCCTGGAACATCAGCCAACATCACTTGGTTTTACGGGTCAATTATATACAGTTTATTCTATCTATATATTATCTTACCTTCTGCATGTTAACCGGCCATTCCTCTGACAAGTATAGCACGCCCTTCTTTTAACACTCATGTTTATTCGAATCACGAATTTTCCAGTGTTGGCTTTTCTAAATGGTGTTAGTGTGCTAGTTAAGCCTATATACTAGGTCAGTACAAGCCCTAACATTCAGGCAGGCATTCATAGTGAAAATCATAACTCAAGCCAATCAGGTGATGCATAACATAGCAAATCTGTCTGTGTGAGAAGGTATAGCCTATAATCTTTAAGAGGACAACATCATACATAAACACGGGTACACTTTAAATTAACTTTAAATGAAACCTTAATTGATTTCCATGTTTAGATCACCTACTATTCAAAAAAAAATTTTAAATGAATTAAATAAACAATAAGTCTATCATTTACCTCCGCAGCGCTTTGAACCATCGGGCTGGAGAAGGACTAGGCGGGCTGTTCATGGTCTTTGTGCAGATTTAGGCTCAGAAATCCGCACAGCCCCGTTCACCTTTCATTTAAGAGTCACAGGGATCGAGCACAATGGAGAAAATGAGTCAGACGTGCGCATTTACACCATAATCCACCATGCACGTTATTCAGGAAGACCAGAAAAAGTGTTAGAGGTATGCATCGTGTTTGCTGCCATAGTGCAACAATCATTATGCGTGGCCCTGCAAAACTCAGCAGGTGATAGTGATACACTAATTAATAAGTTGTTAGGAGTCGTCATCCCGCTGCGTGACAAGAATAAAATGAATAACTCATGAATGTGAATGATTTATATACATGATTTAACATGACAGAAAAATGTATTTTACACATAATCTTTTTTTTAACAACACACTTCATAGTTATAGTGGTTCTCAAAGTGGTTGAGGAGGCTCCACGCAGACTCGGGTTAAAAAGGGGAGTAATTTGTTAAGTTAAAAGTAAAACGTATTCTTATTATGGGTTCTGTGTTAAAACAAAAAGTTGAAATCTTATGATGGGCGACCTTGAGACAAAATCTTAAGAAATGGAGTCCGTGGTGTAATCCGTGTCTTTTCAAGGGTCCTTGATGTGAAAATGCGTTAAGAGCCATTGCAGCAGTGCATCCAATTTGAAAAACACTTAAAAAAAAATAAAAAAGACAAAAATGACAGTACTTTCATATTAAGGGTGACAACATCTGCAGGGTCATTTTTATTTTATTTTATTAATACTAAAAGAGTTGATTTTCAAAGTCAGCATCAGCAGTCAACTGGTACATATAGCCTATACTCTGACATCATTTAAAACTGATGAGGGACCTCATCACACACAGGAGACAGACAAACTTGTGAGGTATCATTCATCTCTCCCTGCACGTGATGCTCAAATCCATCCTCCAGTCTGATTAAAAAGGAGAGCTGAAGCAACTCCTGATTGATTTGTCAAATAATCATAGTTTAACCTCATTATTAGAATGTAGATAAATTCAATATAACCAGTGTTATTTATATACAATTGTTGCATTTTAATTATAATTACATTTTTGCTGTTTTCACAAATTAGTGGCCAATGGTAATACTGGTTAGAAATATGTTATTAATGACCTGCGTGTCCTATCACCGGTGGCAAATTATCCATACTCATTCATGACAGAAAACATTTTTTTGCATAATAAAAGAGTTGGTAAAGAGTTATTTTAACCCTTTCTTTGAAAGTTGAAGTCTTCTTTTGTTAAATGACTAAATGTCTCTTCAGTTACTTCATGACAGAACTGAAACCTGTGTAAAGTAATACTTAGGTTTATAAGGTCACATTCACCCTCATGTCCCTTTCCCCCCCCTAACAACAGAAACATGTGCAAAATTTCCATCCAAGGGGAGCATCAAATCAAGCAGTCACATTTGGTTGAAGAACCAGTCCATGACATCATGTTGAGAGGTTTTAAAAACAAACAAACAAAAAAACTCAATTATTTTCCACATGGCTTAAAAAGTCCACAGAGATCAGAGAGTATCTTTGTAAAAAACCCTCCTTGGTTGTTGTAGTGGTAGTACAGTGGTTGGGTTTCTGTCTTCTTGGCAGGAGCAGAGAATAAGTCCAGCTCCCACTTGTATGGCTTGTTTCCAATATACGTGGTTGTTACAGTTGATATACAGTCAGACATGTGGTAGCAGGGAGGGTGGGAGAGGGATGCATGAGGCACTCAGCGTTATTCAAAAGGTGTAGTGAGAGTTTTACCAGTATTAAATACAAAGATTAACATCATTGATTGAATTTACTCTTTTTCTGTTTTTTAGAAATGGAGGTCAAACACAGATGCGTGACATGAACATGTCTGCTCCACTGTGTGGACACAAGTAGTGACAAAACATTTCCAGTTCCTCAAAAGGTGAAAGATGCTAGAGCAATGACATCTTTTCTCGATCAAACAACAGCATGATCAGATTTTTTTTTTTGTTCATTTCAAGAAATTCTTGGCTGCTTCATCACAAGTGAGGCAGATCTTAAAATTTTCAAATATATCATAAAAACCAGAGGGGTCAACATGTCTCTCAAGTGACTGCAGTGTCTTTAAGTGGGGGAGAAATATAAAGAAGTTGACAGGATTCTCCTTGAAATGGAACAAAATGTAATCAACACCTCCTTTATGGAGGCTGACCACAAGACATTGATTTGTCTTCCATTTAGAAAAGATGCATTATGTTCAGCAAAACATTTTAAGACCCATCCAATATCAGCTGAAAGTTGCTTGGATAATGGAGTCCGAGCTTGAAAGTATATTAACGCATTGCTTGGATTCATTCAAGTGAGTCAACCCACGTGTCTAATGGCTTGCATTGCATCTGTATTGCTTTCCAGTTCACTTGAAACAGGAGTGTTAGATCCAAGAATGATTCTGTTAAGCCTGAGAAACAGAGATCTAGCCACTGTGTATCTGTATTTCATCAAGTTAAATACATAACATATTGGATTTTGGGAGTGGCCAAAGAGAGATCCTAAAAATTAGATTGTGCTGCAAAAACAGCATCCCCTTTGATGTGAGGGAGTAGGTTGCAGTAGAGCATCCAGTTTTCAAAAGAAACAGAGGACAGAGGAGAGTTTGTAGGTTCCTCCTTTGTGTTGTTGATGCCCTTCAGTCCAGGTACACAGAAGCTCCTCCTGTGCAGATTGTCCATTTGCAACTGCGTTAGGAGAGCTCAAAGCCTGTGTTCATACTGATAGCATAGCGCAGCTTGTCACGCAAGATGCTCTTCTTGCTGTAGTTGGGCAGTTTGAGGAGGTTGAAGCACGTAGATGAAGTGGGAAGTCGGCCACCAGGCTCCTTCTTGCGGATAGTGAAAAAGCCCCTGAGGACACTGCCAAGGGTGTCTCCAGTGTCCTAGTAACAGAAGGTGGAAAATTAACCACCATCAAATCACACAGGAGGCGGTTGCACACACAAACATGTACACAGCATCAGTTTGCTCCCTTTTACATTCTTACCTGATCATCTGAAACTTCCACACAACGGATGGAGAAAGGTGGTTTGAGGTAGGCGAAACCTAAGAGAGGAGGCCTTGAGCAGCTGGTAACAAACTGCAGAGGAACATGAAAGAGAATAAACGATGGTTAGAGTTGATTATAAATCAAAAGCTTTAGGGAGTGAGAGTAATACATGTAAGAAAGCTTACTTTAAGGAACATAGCCCTCTCCTCAGCATTGAAGTCACTGGACAAGATGTCCCACAGCCAGATAATGACACGATGGCTGCTGTGAAAACCTCCATAGTAGACTGTGTGTTTCCTGAGAAAAAAAGAGAAAGAGAGGCAATAATAACAAGCATCTTAATTTAGACAGCCTATATATACTGCAAGCACAATTATTAGGCAACAAGTGAGTATTTTGACCTTATCGTCATTTCCATGCACATTTCCCAACTCCAAGCTATGTAAATTTAAATCTAAACATTATCAGTGTGGGTGTGGCCTAAAGTGACCAACACTCTATATTGAGGTGTACATAATTATTAGGCAGCTTCTTTACCTCTGACAAAATGGGC
>JANJYP010150543.1:0-17346 GCA_024605115.1 Rastrelliger brachysoma
TTACATTTCTGCTGATTTCTATATGGGCTGTGAGTATTATGCAATTTATATTCAATCAATAATGTCCAATCTATAATACAGTCAGTGACTACTGATGTATTATAATGGACTCTCACTGCAGTGCATTAAGAGAAACAAGAACAAGCCCCTCTTGAAGTTAATGCATGTGTGAAGGAATCTCATAGCAGTGATTTATGAATATGGCAGAGGTGGTGTTTTTATTGTTTGACTTTTGTGCCATAATGAGGTAGCTTGGTGGATGCTCTTGCTTAATTGGAATTGAGTTCAGAACTGTTATTTTACACTGATAGTTATCAATAGCAAAGAAACCAATATGCTTCATTTGCATAGGATTTTTGTGTTGATGTCCCTAAATATCTTCATACGTCATCAGATGGCAACGAGTTGTGAATGCATAGATATAGATCCACATCACATTTTAGTACAAGGTTTAAAAATGAAAATGGATCTACAGTTTGGATGGATATTAGGTCCACTGTGTTTCACTATCATCGTCATTTTCTCAGTGGGATGTTTGAAACTCTGAATCTTTCGCAGACCCCCCCTCCACACATGTTTCAAACATTTTCCCCTGAGTTTTTTATTTTCTTCTCGGGAAGAACTACTTAAAAAAAAAAAAAAAAAAAGTCTCCATCTTCCTGCTACTCCCAAATTCCAGATTTCTTTAATATGAAAAACATTATGAATTTGTTGAAATCCCAAGCTGCAACTTAAAGAGTCTAATTTCTGTAAGTGTAGAAATAAGGCCTCTGTACTTATGATTTTGGCTTCCACACTAGTGGACACTAGGTCACAAAATTAATCTTTTAGGTTTACAGCAATAAAAATGAAACTTCACCAAGGGAACACAAACATTCAGTCCATAAATTGGATGTCAGTCATGCAAATTGATTAAAAAAAAAAAAAACGGAGTGAGTGTAGCGGGCCTTTTAAAATACAAAGGGAATCCAAAGCTGAACAATTGGGAAGACACTGCAGAGCTTTTCTCTGCTGGCGTCCCTCAGGGTATTGCAGGTAAACAGTGTGGCGTCAAGCTAGTCTTTCTTTGACATAAACAGAAATAAATGAAGCTCAACAAACTAAATTGCTTTTAAGTGCAATCTAACTCTTAAGTCATTTTAAGCAAATTGCACCAAAATATCAGATCATGCATTAAATTAGGCAGGAGGTAAAACAGTGCATGAGTGAGAGGTAATCTTAAAATAGGAAAAGAGAGAGAGGAATAGACAGTGAGTGTGTGAATGGGCAAAAAAATGACACAGCAAACAGAGTAAATACCTCTGAAAAAGTGAGCGAAGTGAAGATGTATTCGATTCTATTTTTACAGAATAGCTCTTTAGCCATGTGATGACAAATGACTTTCTCTGTGTCACAGAAAAAACAAAGTGCCCCACTGGGAGCTCTGTGCTATTTCATGATTTCTCCGACCCTGGCAGTGACAAAGTGAAAGTAAAAAGAGTAGCTGCCAAACTGGCCACAGACAGTCTTGCAGCACGAGAAATGCATTACAGTTTACATGAAGCCAGCAGGTTTGCAAGGTGACTTTTTTTATGAAAGACTGAAGAAGAATAGAAGGCCTGGTAATTGATTAAAACAGCATGGAAAGATTGGACAAGTGTGTCTTTGTCAATAGCCAACTGCATAACTTCTGGGGAGAAAGTGCAATCAATGCCATTTACTTCAGGAAGGAAGGACAGGTATTAATCCAATGAGCTGTGCCTTGCATTTGACATTATTGACTCTCAATACTAACCTCAATTTTTCAAAAGGCGCCTGGAAATCAATTTGTTCTTGAGATGCTGCGACCTCTTTGCCCACATTTTGATTGTCTCAAAATTCTTATTGATTGGCCCAACTTACAAGGCCCCAACCACTTTTGCTATAGCCTTTTCTTGGATTATTGGATTTGGATTGTCTTGTTTTGTTTTCCTTTACTTAAAGCTACATTAATCAGTATTGATATTAACATTGAATTAAAGGACCTGGTAATGTGAAATTGTTACTGGTAACATTGTTTGGGTTTGGTTTAATGCCAAGTGGCGGGGAGCCAAAGGAAGAGGATGTGCTGATGAAGCTGATCATGCAACACAGACTGCCAAAAATGTGTAACCTTTTATTTAAATGCAGTGGTCTCTTGAAGAACACTAAAAAGACATGGCAAACCAAAAGTTGCTGATGACACAATTACACATAAAGACCAAATCATTTCTGTGTTCCTGTCCAAGTAAATCAAACTGACTTTATCTCACTAAGTGGTGAAGGGTTTGCTTTAAAGTTAAAACAGAGACAGTTTAACATTTTGGGAAATGTTGAGAATTTGACAACATTAATACCACACTCATGTCTGTCCAATAAATTTGGAGCTAGAGCCAGGAGATGGTTAGACTGGTTCTTACCAAAGGTTAAAAAATTGCCTGAAAGACAGAATTGGAGCATTACTGGGAGCTATACTAGAAATTGCAGGTTGGGATATATTAGTCGCTGTTGCATAGTGAGATAATTTTAATGTCATTGGAGTCCCCAAACTTTGAATGTTAGCTTAGTGCAATACAATATTACTGTATGGGCCCTTCTATAAGATGATGGAATCCCAATGATGGCCTCAACAAACGTGTTGGATTTGAGATGACTTGGGACCATTATTCAGAATATATTGAACCCTACTATATTTTAGAGTTGCAGCTAAAGTTAATTCCATTATCAATCAGCAGACAAAATAACTGTCAAAGTTGTAATCAGATCTATAAAATGTCTCAGTAAAAATTGATAAAAATGACCATCACAATCTCAAGTGCCTGCAATGCCGTCAAAATTCTCATTTTATCAGGCCAAAAGATATTAAATTTATCATGGGTCAAAGAGAAGCTGGACATGAAGAATGTTGGGCACAAAATGATTACTTAAATGATTAATTGATTATGAAAATAGCTGAGGTTTAATATTGCACTCGTAATCAATGCCTGTTATTATCTGCTGAACCAGTAAGACCAATTGGTTTTCATCCAGCTACAGAAATAAATCTGACAGGAGGCTCCTCAGCTAAGGGTTTCATGTGATAATATTAGCCGTGTTAATGCTCAGCTATTCAAACAAATGGGAAGTTTTAGTGTGCGTATCAAACATTATATTATCACAAATTAAGATCTGTCCGAGGCAGCAGACTCTGCGCCACATCTATAAATGACTAATGTGGATACTGCTCCCAATCATTTCCAAGGAAAAGGGAAAAAAAAAGTGGATTAAGACAAAATCTTGGAATTTGTCAGTAATCTGTAACTTTAAATGGTTTTAAACACAGCAATAATATCAGTGAAAAAAACTGGAAGAAAGAAGAGAGGATAGGGCAAGGTAAAAGGAGGCAGAGAAGTTAGGGTGAATAAGTCTGAGATTTGAGAGATATGAGTAACTCAACTTCTCTCAAAATGCAAAAACCCTCCATTTGGAAAAAAAAAGTCAGTACTTAAGAAGATGAATTTATCACTGGCATGAAAGCAAAAACACATCATAGCTTTCTATTAAAATTATGAGTTGCTGCGTCAGTACTGAATAATTTCCCTATTGCTTGTTCATGAGATCATCTGTCTTTTTTGGAGCAAAGACTTATAAACAGTGCTTCAGAATGGAAGGCTTAAACTGGATATAAATGGGACCGGAGATCTTAGAAGCAAATAAAACAGCACAAGATCAACTTTTCATTCCATTGCTCTAATCAGGGTCCCACCGACCATGTTGCACAACCACCAAAAGCAAACATTTACTGTATATAATTTAAGGACACTTGAAGATAATGGGATGTATATTTGCCTGATTCGCTACTTAGTGCTTGATTGCTTGACTGCAAAACAGAATAAATGCATAATTGTCTAATTAGACATGATTAATTCAGATTTAAATGGGAAATGATTTTGGTGTGTTTGGGGAGATATTTCATTCATGGCACTTGGTTGAGGTTAAATGAATTAATGTGAAAATCATCTTCTACATTATTGGAAAAGCCCCTCACCTAACCAGTAAGCAGAAAAAAAGCCTGCATCTGGGGGGAAATTACCATGATTGTACAATGGACATTGGCACCTCAAACTAAGACTCAATTACAAGAGCTCAGTGGAAGCATGAATGCTGGAAAGATAAAGAAAAATCTATAGGTAGTTATAACATAACAGCTTTCAGCATTTTGCCTAATCACCTTGTTTCCTCACAACAAATTCTGTTTTGGTAGCATACTTGTCTTTAATTGATCTGGTTTCAGCGTTGATAACGGCATAATGGCAAAGGAAAGTATGTCAACTTGGGGGATAAATTGAAGGTTACATTGATATTAATACTGAAGATATTTGTCACTGTCATTTGAAGATGTTTAAAACAACTATAAATGGATTTCATATTTTACAAGCATGGGGAGCCTGTGTCATAAGATGGTTGTTGTGAATATAAGGAATACTTTGAAGGTATGTAGGCATTAACTGGCTTTGTTAGCTGAAGAGCTAGCCAAGCTAACCATTAATAATATTACTGTTGTGAGCAACCATATGATTTGAGTGCTCTTGAATGAATCAGGGCAATCTAAGCTTTCTAACGGATATGTGTAAGGGTTGGTTTTTAAAACATTCAAATAAATTGTTGCTACCTCCCAACTTCCTACTCTGTCGCATAGGCGAAACAACGTGTTTTAAGAGGTTAATACACAGTTCAAAACAAAAGGGACAGCGACATGTTATACTCGGCCCCAGTCGTGATCCAAGGGCCTGGGGGCCTGGGACAAAGAAGCCCACTTAAGTACTTTAGCACATTTCAGAACCTGCACTTTCTTACTGCTTGAGTAAAGGAGTCTTCCACTTTTACCAGAGTCATTTTTAAATATATGTGCCAGTGTTGTGGAAAACAATAGCATTTTAGGCCAAGATGTGATTTTTATTTAATTTTATTTGAATGTCTGGTTCCCAAGGTGTCTGTCTGGGAAAATGATGGCCATCAAACAAATATAGTTGGTGATCCCTGGTTTAGGGCAAAAGTGACAGGCTGGCATGAAATGGCTTGCATAATACTTAGTTAGCAGCCGATACTAACATCCAATTCCAATCTGCCCTAACTTGATCCATAAATTATCTTATCCTCTCCCTTTCATCCTGACCCGTTTTCATGCCTGCTTATATCATGATTTCCTTTTGTTATTATGGGGAAACTCTTGTGTAACATATCCCTTTTTCTACTTCTCAAAAAGCCTTGCCCTCTCTAATAGGACTCTGTAGGTGATAACTCTATTTCTTGCTGTGACATGGACACAACATAACACATAATACATGTAACTGATCACAGTTGAGCAAGCAGTGCTCACTTCCTGTGAGAAAATCAGATATTGCTATCCTCAGCAACAACCAGACTGAATGAATGTATGTCACTGTGCAGTAGGTCAGCTGGAATGTCATCTTTCTCGCCTATGAAAAAAAATGAGATGCTGTGCAGTATATCTGACACATACATCTGTCACAGCTGTCCATAAGCAGTGAGTGAGCTGAGGGGTCAGGGATACTCCACATGTATTATATACATTTCTAGCAAGACTGCTGAACTATACATTCAGGCCAACATCAAAACACACATGTTGCAATTTTCTTTTCCACTCCTCTCTGTGGGGGTTATGAAGCCTTGAGCTGAACGGTGTGCTCTTAGGCATAACAACCACTTACTTTCCTCGTGTGGTGTCATTCAGATCTCACATAAGCCTAGCCTTGAGTGGACCAAAAAGTGCCCTCACTCTCGCTTCCTAAGCCAAAGCAAGCATCAATGCTGACTTAATTGACAATGACTGAAGAGTTCTGCCCAATGGGCTTGAAAGGCTACTTTAGAGATGGCCTGAAGCAATGAATAAGAATATATTGCACAGTAATACCTTTTTAAGCGTGGAAAAGCCAGTAATCCAGTTGGTTTGAAATCAAGCCATTTATCAGATTTTCTGCATCTTTTTTGATTCATAGCTTGTTGTAATTTACTTATATTTCTAAAGTGGAAAAAATATGTTTTTGTCAGATCTGAATCTAAAATAACACCAAAGCTTGTAATCTGAGATTTATTCCCAGGAATTAATGTCTTCAGATTTTTAAACATAATTTTGCTTTTCAATTTGGGGCCGATTAATGTACATTTTTTGTCTTCACTTAAAGACATTTTCACACGTTTTCACTCATGAAATCTCAGAAGATGGCTGAAAAAGGATCACTTTACAAAATATGACAAATAGTTTTATGCGAAAAATAATATAGAATGCTGTATGAAACATGACAGGATTAGTGGAGGTTAAATCAGATCATCCATTACATTGCATCTACAAAAAATATAACCTCACAAATGTAGTATATATTTCACTTTATTGACCCTGTGTGTATAAATTGTTTCACTATGAAATGGTTTTGCAAACAAATTTTGAAGCAATACAACCTAAAAGCTACTAAGGAGATCTTGAGTTTAATTGGCACAATCATTCAAGTATATCAACAAAAAAGTGGGGATTATAAGCATCAAAAAGCTAGTGTTTATTAGACTTCAAACTCCATGTGTGCAAGTAGAAACTGGAGTACTTAACATGATTTTCCTCAATCCATCATTCTTTGATTAAATCACAAAGACACATCAAAGTCAGGCATTTTTACACACTTGTGACACTTAAACCTTGGACTGTGCTTAATTGTATTAAAGTGTATGAATCTTTCTACGCCCATTCATTGAAATCAAACCAAATAACAAACGATCATATTCAGAGCAAAAAGGAGCTTCCACTTCCTGTTCAGTAATTTCTTAAACAAATTTAAAAATGTGCAAGTTTGGATTCAGTCCATCTCATTGATTTACTTCCCATTTTATATTATCAGAAAGTTGACATATAAAGATGAGCTAACACTTATCCACTAATTAAGATCTAGCTTGCCCTTGATAAGAAACAAAGGAACATAATATGTCTTACACAGTGAGAAAAGTCAGTCTTGCTGCTGCTATAATCACTGCATATTTTACAGTGTGTTTACAACTTGCAGACAGACTGCCAAACGAAAGAGAACAGGTTGCCTGTCTCATATGTTTTGCAAATGAGCCTGTACAGTACCGATGTATCTCGACTTTGGAAGTATTCCTCACAAAGTAAACATGGCTACAAACACAATTGTCTCCCAAGGGACTCACAGCAAGCACAGCTATATCAGGAGGGGCTGTTGTGGAATGCCAAGTGAGCACAGTTTGAGGCAACAGCCATTACACTTTCAAATGGGAAACCTTGTGTTATGTACCAGGCTTTTTGCTCTCTTACATGCAGATTTCCCCCTGAAACCAGCCATTGATCATGGAAATTAAGCCCAAGCATATTTATTTGCCAGCCAGACTTTACCACTCAAGTCGGCTCAACATTTGTTTTCCTGGTTGTCACCAAGTCTCCGGGGAGCTGTGCACCACCTGCTCTGTTTCCGGGCGTTTTTTTTTTTTTTTTTTTTGCCTTCGGATTTTCAGTGAGAGTTTGGCGCCACAACAGGTTCAGACTTGAAGCTGAAACGTTAGCAGGGACACAATTGTTTACACCAGAAGCATGTTTCTCCAAGCTGGTCAATAAGGGATTCTGCTCTTTTCTATTCACATGTGTATCATTAATTTCTAATGTTAAGCTGGTCATGAGTTACTGACAATAGTACAGGATGAGCAAGTTGTTGGTGTAAAAGTTGAAAGAATGGCTACAGTACAGACAGAATGTATGTTAGCAGTTTTGTCTAGTTTGACCTGAAGCTGCTAACGAACGTGTATTTATAATTTATGAACAAAACTTCCTACAGTTACAATAAGTTGAACATTTTAACAAAAACACAAATTATACAGTTGTCATTTTAATATTAATGTGAAACAAAATAAATCATACTGTTTCTTGGTGGACTGGTTCGACATGGACCTCTTCATACCTCCGTATTGGCAGTGTGGTGGCATCGGGGGATGTGCTTGTCCTTGCTGGTGGTAGGGATATTGTCTCGGATTTTAATATATTGTCAGGGGGTAGATGGTGACCTTGTTGATGGTGGGGCATTGATGGGTAGGATTGAAAAGCAGAGGTTTGTAACTGGTTGCTTTTTGTTGCCACCAATGTCGTGGGGTTGACCTTGAAACTGCAGGAGGAGCTTGAGTGCAGTACTAAAGAATGTGTTGTGCATGAGTCTTACTCCTTCGGCTCCGTTGGTTTAGCCTAGGGACATGGCTCAAGGCAAACAAGTACATTTTCTCCTCATCATTTGGAGTATGGTTTGGCACAGGGACTTTTTCACAATGTCTAACAGCTGTTGCTCAGCTGCCGCTGCAATTGTGGGCCCCCACCTTTTCTTCTTAGCCTTCCCACTAGGCTTTGTGGATTGTGCAGCAGTCCCTGATGACGAGACCTGCACTTTGGGGTGTGGTGGTGGGGGGTGACAGAACTCTGTATGTCTGAGAGCTGTTATGTAGGGGTGGCAGACCTCTGTCCAACTTCTGTGAAGACTGTTTCATTTAGAATAACTGCTAACCCTTCTGGGCTGCCAGTGTGGCATTAAGAAGGACATAATGCCACCAGTGGAGCCACTCGGGGCATTTTAGTTTTCATTTTTCACCAAGCCATCCAATAATTGCTTCCACCTCCTCTAGCAGTCTTCCACTGTGACAGAAAAGCAAACATGTATTAATAATACACAAGTCTAACTAAGTGATCATGAGCTGATTATATTATCAATGAGAGGAAATAAATGCCAAAATTGTAATTACACTAGTAGATTAACCACAGTTGAAAATACCAGCTCCAAACTGCCTGATGTCAGTTTTCACGTTGATTTTGAGGTCTGCACATTTTTTTTTTTTTAATCATTATCTATTAGTGACATATTAAAAACATTTTCTGGATCAGGAATTTCAAGGTGTAGTGTTAAAGTGGAACCATTACCTTACCTGGCAGTTGTGATTATGTGGCTTATATGAGGGAAATGAACAAACTCTGCACAGTGCTTGCAACATTATTGTAGTACTTTGTATTAACAACTCACATTACTATGAAAAATAGTGTTCGCTATTATGGTTTCATAATATGTAATAGGTAGCACAGTTTTCTTAAGGATCTATTAATCGTGCTGAGCAAGTGGGAAAAGAGTGCTGAAGGTCCTTTTTGGACCTGGTACTGTAAATGGTAGAAAAATGATGACACTGTGCCGATTCTGTTATTGAGTCTATGCTACCAGTATGCTGTCTCTTCTTGGACCTACTTTTAGACAAGAGAAAGCACACTGAACGTGTGGGACAAACTTAATATGTACTGACTTGATACTGGTTAACATTATACTTGCAGGTTAGTATTGTTTCCTGAACAATAGAAAATGATAGAAAAAAACAACAACAGTGGCAAAATAAAGATGCTAGAGGCAGTGACAACACAAAACAAAAGAACAGCTGGATTTCTGCTGAAACACATGATGTAGACATGCGGATGATGAAAATAATAGGTTCTGCCATTCTGATACATTTTGCTTACTGTTGAGGGTTTTTTTTTTCACTTTGAGAGGATGCAACCTCTGCAGTGTTTCCTGCTTCCCTGACAATTTAAATGCACATATTTCACATTGAAAGTTTACAATCAGCTCTCGTTCCCTTTCGTGTTTACACACCTATCAAACCAGAAAATACTGTTTTGTATAGTAAAGAGTTGAAATAAGGGTAACAGTCTTTCCTAAGTTGATATTCTAAAGATAGATGTTACTTGTTCCTGTTCACTCATGGTAAGCTCACACACTATTGCTGGCTGAGTTTCAAAAATGGGCAGGAGATGATATGGCAACATGTCCAGAGGGAAAGGAAGATTAAAAAGAAATGTTAACGTTTACTTATTATTTATTTTGCTGCTCCTGAGTCTATCCATTTAGTTTTATATAACTGAGGGGGCTGAGCTTCACTTTTTGGTCATGAACCTTCGCTGTGTTAACCTTCAAAAACAATAGTCCAGAATGTTCAGAGAATCGTACAGAAAGCAGAGTCAAACGAGTAGGGACAGCAAGCGTAGAAACTACAGGGAAAGGTGGTGATGAAAAGAGGAAATGACACATGGAGAGAAACAGCCGAAAAAAAAAAGAGTGGAGCGGAGAAAAGAGCATGGCCTTCTGTAATGAGCCTCGGTTAAGAAGCAGCTCTATAGCGTCTGTCTGGTTTCATTTTGTGCCGATGCCTGTACGTTTTTCTCTTTCAGGCCCTGTGCTGTAATCATGTTGTCTTGTCGAACTTCTAGCAAAAAAAAAAAAAAAAAACATGAGAAATGTCCTTTTTTTTTTTCTCTCCTATAGTAGGTGGCTCCTTTGTCTTCAAATCTCTGACATTCTGACTAGAAAATGTGCACAGTGTTCCAGTGTTCCTGCTCATGGATTCACTCTGTTAGGCACTTTGAGCCTATAGTATAGTGTGCAAGAATACACAGCTGTCTTTGCACACCCTTGGTCTTGATCCAGATGCAGATGGGCTTGGCTTCACTGAAACCAGCTGTGCACTCTTGAGGTGGGCTACACTGTGTTTTTGACAAGACGAGAATAATTGCAGATGATGATGATTTGATTATGAGCAGGGACATACTCATTGTTCTTTCTTATGGGAGAGCCAAATGTTTCAAGGATCCGAGTGAAAAAGTAGCCCCTGAATCCCCCTGAAAAAAGTTTTTGACAGTCAAACAGTCCCAATAATGTTATTCCCTTAAGAGTGCAACAGAGCAGAAATGTTATGGATCTTTTAAGTTGCTGATGGCAAGAAAACTCCCCAATTTCTGTCTGCTGTTCTAATTGAGTGGATGAAGCCTGGCGTGTGAGAACAGTGAATTTGGTATTGCTCTGACTACACATTTACGGACTTATTTGGGGGGCAGGGGGGTTGCTGTGGCTAATTGGCATGTTTCAAAGAAGTGCCCTCTCTTCAAAGACATCGAACAAAAAGGCAAGGTCCATGGCTAGAGAGTAATTCAAGAAAATCAAATCTGAGCTTTTCTAATTACATAAAAAGCCAGTGGAGCTGTCTGATGCCCGGGAACAGCTTGTGCTTTATTTATTCATATTATCCTATACAGCCTGTGCATGACAAGATTTGTTGCTTTCTGCAATAATTCCTCTCGTCCTCAAAGAGAAGCCATCAAGTTTACATTGTCATTTTTTCTTTTTTTTTTCTTGGAGGGTCAGACTGCTTGCATACCCCGATGTTAGTTTGATTTGTGCATCTGTGCTTTTTATCACTGAGCTGTTTTTACTGACACAGACAAAACGGGACTCCCTGCGGACCAATTATTTTAGTTTTCTCATTGGCAGCGCGGTTTGACTGTAAGCGTGGACTTATGGAAAAAACTAAAGCACTATATGATGTCCCCCGTCTGTCTGTGTATGCGTGAGTGCGTACTTGCATTTGCGTGCGCATGTTAAAGCCAGCAGGTTGGCGCGTTAGTGTGCTTCTATTATGAGTCTTCACAATGAGGGCTCAATCTCTGGAGGGAGCCTGTCCAACTCTACCAGAGAGACCAAATAAATAAGACAGTGCTGAAAAAAAAGAGAAGCGCTGTCAAAGAAACATGAAGAGAGCACGCTCAGGCCTAATGAAATTGGCAATATGAAGACAGAAGGGGTTTCATGGCGATCTCATGCCGGTGTAATGATTCCACACCCTGGATTGCAACAATTCCAGCCAGTTTCAGACAGGTGTTTACTTGGACTGAGTGGCCACTGCCTACGGCTGTCGACACAACAACACATTTCATTTAGATTGGTGGGCACTATCGAAGTGGGGCTGGTGGGGAGAGGAGTCTGTGCTGGCTGCATTACATTGAAGTGTGCTTGAAACATTCCACGCATGGGTGCTTCCAAGCGTCATGCAGCCAGCTGTTTTTTTTTTTTTTTTTTAATTGAAAGTGCTGCAGATTCAAAGGGTGGAAGTTTCACAAAGTTTGTCAGTGTCTTCACAGTCATTTTTGAAATTGCATGTGTATTAAAATTACCTGTTTTAAAAAGTGAACATTCATCAGAGAAAACCAGGCATAAAAGACAAGTCTGGTGACAATTTAACATTTTATATTGTTACTAGATAGAAATCATAATGTTGGTGAAACATAATCTACACAGAACATTTGATCACTTTAAAGGGTTGGTTCACCAAAATTACAGGTTTAATGGTAGGGGTGTGACGATACACTCTGGTCACAAGACAAGATACGATATTGGGTTCACAACGACGAGATTTTAAGAAAACTGCAATGACAAAGTATATGTCTTAAAATATTTTGCTGGACAATAAATTGTTCCAGAAATTATTGCGATTAATTATTATATCATTATCAATATATGAGCTGAAAAATTGTATCAAAAGGACAATATTATACAAGTACACTTTTTTAAAGATCAATAAACTTTTAAATTATTTTGTAATATGAAAAAGACAAATATCCAAATTAAAATAAATGTCTCTGTTAACAAAAAATGATTTAAAAACTACATATAACCAAAAACAATAGGCTATATTAAATAAACCCTGATATATTAAAAAAAACAAACTGACTGACTGAATTGTGTTTCAGGTGCAGATGTATGTTTGTTGTGTTTCCACTTTTTGTTAAAACTGTTTTATGACAAACGCAACATACCCGTTAACATACCCGTAAACATTGTTCATCACGGTCTGCTCCTGTCGCTCCCTGCCACTGCCTGTACGTGCCCTCCTCCCCAGTCCCTCTGTCATTACCCCTTCAGGACACTTGGATTGCAGTGTACCAGCAGTATGGTTGAATATACTCTGGAGTGTTCATCAGCATGAGGGTGAGTCGATAATGACTGAATTTCATTTTTTGGTGAACTGTTCCTTTAAAACACTCAGAGCCTCTCACTGCCATGGTAACAGATGTACATATAGGTTACCCTCAGTGTGTGGCGAAGAGACCAGTATGATGAGAAAGTGGAAAATATAACCTCAAAAACAGAGGTCAGTTATGTTGGAAGTTATCCACGGCTTAGACTTGGAACATTGCTGCCGTCACACAAGATAATAGCTATTACTGACATGTTGTTAAAAGTCCTGGAGTACAATGCTGATCTGTAATTTCTTAGAGGCTATATGCCAGTTGTGTCAGCTTGCATCTATAAGGTAACAGAAAAGACGGAGAAGGTGTTCTTATAGGTCAGAGACAACAAGCCTCTGGAAATTTTGATAAATAGTTCCTGGCATGTCTTCTGTGCTGCACTTTTCTCTCCAATTTGTTTATTTGTTCAGGCCACTTGTGATGCATTACAGATCTATACTGTTTCTAATCCTCTGCAGCTCAGGCTTTGACAGCTTTTGTCAAGGCACACAAAACAAACAAAAAAGTAGCAGATTTCCTTCTTTTGTTTTATCTGGAGTCCTAAAAAGTATAATATGGTATGTGTGTTTGTGTGTGTTGTCTGCAATTTTGTGTATTTGCAGGAATCAATCTTTGTGTGTGTGTGTGTATGTGTGAGTGAATATATCTTATAATAAATAGTGCCATAAAGTTTACATTCAGGTTTCCTCCATTTAACAGAGTCTCTGCTCCACTGCAAGACTGTAAAGATTACAGCTACTGTCAATCATTTTAACTGAGGATATGTTTAAAAAAAAAAAAAAAAGAGTTCAGAAACTACAAATAACTTTAATGGCATACAGGAGAAGACTCATTTCTTTCTATCTTTTTTTCATCTCCTTTCCCCTGTATCTGCTTCCTCCAGTCCCTCTCTCTCCTCTGGCTTGCTCATTCTTTTTTAACGGTCTGTTTTTCTTCCTCCTTCTTCAGAGACTCAACCTTTGTTTCACTCCCTATTTCTCTGCTTCACTATCCGCTCTGTCTCTCCCTCCCTCTGATTCGTTCCTTCCTGTCTTTCTCTTCCCTCCCTCTGAAGATGGCCTTCACACAGAGTGAAGGGGAAAATGAGCTCGGTGAGAGGCCAGGCCGGCGCAGAGTAGCCAGACCAAGGAACGAGCAGCAAACTGACAGTTCACACACACACACGCACACTCATGCCCACGGCTACATTAATTGAAGGAAGCTCTGCAGGTGCACTCAGGTAGTGCTGGCCCGCTGTTGGGAAGTGCTGATGCTTCAAAAATGACCACCGCTGAAGGTAATGCTCCTGTCATGCATCAATCAGTAGTGTAGGTATCATTATAGTCTTGCAGGAAAGGGCAAAGACTGTGACTTATAGGTAAAGTAGGGCATTGCTGAGGAATATGCATCTTACCTGATGTATGGTATGCAAACACAATTTAGCAATTTTAATGTACCTGACAGATGAAACAACATGCTCAACCACAGCTCTACTTATGTTCACAAATGATACATTTACATCTTCTGAAAATGGACAACTCACCAGTGCAATTTTTTCTGGATCTTACTAAAGCTTTTGACATTGTTGATCACTATGTATTACTGAATAAACCCTACTGAATTGGTATCTCCTGAAACACTCTCCTTAGCTTTTCAAGGTTTGCAGGATTATGATGATGGCACAAGTTAAACAAGTGGTTTTCTTCCCCTCTAAATAGATGAACTCATTAGCCCCATTGTGTTTGCCGTTTAATTTAATCATCATCTTCAACTGCACATAACACAATTTTGTATGAGTGTGTATGTGAAGCCTAGGTTAAAGGTTGTCAAAAACAACCTCTGAATTAGCTTTCAGTCGAGCTGAAATATTAGCGTAAAGACAGATGAATTCCACTATCAAGACTCAAGACCTTGTGACTGTCTAAACCCTGACTTGTTGTGGATTCTTACTTAGATACAGAATGCAAAAGCCAATAGTAGAACTCTAGCTGAACAGTCATTTACTGTACATGGAGTACAACATACTGTACAGCTGCTCTAGTTGATTGTGTTCAATAAAGATGCAGAAGAAATAAATGTTCATAAATGAGGGGGAGGGGTAACACCATAGAACTAATTTGCGGGGAATGCAGGCTGCCAACCCTATCAACTATCGTTGTATGTTTTACAATACTTATACGAGGGTAAAACTGTTAATGTGAAAATTATATATGAAAAGTTTGATAATGTTTTCAAATCTGATGGTTTTTTTAACACAATTTTATTGTAATGCATGCTATGTGTAAAGTCATCTTTGATACTTTAAGGAGATACACTGAATAGAACGTCCTTTTAGCTACAAAGAAATATTTCATCTGCAGAGGACCCCTCACTGTGAGTAAAACAACAAAGGGAAAACTTGCAATCTAATGTGGAACCCAAGAGAGGTAAACTCTACCTTGAAATTACATGAATTTGTCCTCGATATTCCGTTTGGCATCAGGCAAATGGCACCCTGAAGAGAGATTGTGGTGGCAAGCAGGGACAGCTTAAAGAAACAAAATTAGCACAGGTCATCCACTTATCAGAGCTGTTTGAAAAGGAGGGAGGGGCTCTGTTAATAAGGGAGATGCTGCCGTTTTAGAGGGGTTGCACCCACATAAGTAATTTTATTGCTCCATTACAAAAAGTGTAGCCAAGATGAAATTCAACAGCCATCTCCATCCAGCAACGGTTGGCTGAAAACTCGAGGGTCATGGCTAATTGTTTGAGAAATTTAAATGAAAGCAGTTGCTGTCCAATCATGAGGAAGACTGACATGAGTAAACAGGATCAACAAATAGTCCCTCATCCCTCAACCTCCCCCCACCTGCACACACCCACACTACATCACCACATCCTCCCACGACCCTATGTAGGATAAGCGGTTTGGAAAATGGATTGATGAAAGGAACAAACAGGGCTTGTGATAAGCCCTTTAATTCATCAGGGAAGTGCTTCAATCATACAATGCAGAAGTTTGGCTACATTAAGAGAGAGCTCATCTACCTTTTGGTGCTAGAAGATATTATTATTTTAGTGTCTTAGCTCAGCAATTGATGAGTAACCTCTGAGCTGGTCAAAACACAGTCATCTCTGAAGTGGGAGTTGCAAGAACTGTGAGTAACATCCAGCTAATTTGTGTTCTCAGGCTGGGTTGGAATGATAATTTGCTCACCCTGCCAGATTTCATGAGACCTCACAAAGAAGCTTAAATTCCACAAGTCCAAACATGTCACCTTCAAATACTTCGGTTCCACCACTAAATGTATCTGGAATCATTATTCTCTCGCTACCATAGTTGTTTGAGATCTCCCAATATTAAAAAAAATGAAATCAACATATTTTAACATGACATCTATGAATGACCAAACCATTTCAAGCTTTTACTTGTGGTATTAATTATGATAAAAGTTAATATTTACACTGTTTAGACACAAGTAGGAAAAGCTATATTATTACTATATTATTCCATTGCTTCACTTCAATGGCTAGTGCTCATTATCAGATATATGCTTGTAATATTTACACTGCAGAAGTTTGCTTACATCTACTACCTAAAGCATAACATTAATGGAAATCTAAGTTGTTCTTATAGTTTGCTTATGTACATACAAACTATAACTAAACTGCCTGCCTACAACTTGTAAAGCAGTGTTGCCATATTAGCCATTAGCATCTTTGAGTTCTTGTGTTAAGCACAGCACATGAAGATCCAACAATGACTCCCAGACACTGGATACCAAACAACCATCAGACAAAACTCACTGTAATACCAGTGATCCAAACACTAAAGCTGCTGTCCTGTTGTTTTCAAATCGCAGAGCCTTTGGATGTTTTCTTTTGAGATGCTTTTGCAGAGTCATGCTGCTGTGACACTTCACTTTCATGCAGCATGTAAAGCTTCATTTTACTAGCTCTCTGTTGAAAGAATAGCCACACTTTAGACAATTATGACGTCTTTTGAGTTGGCTATCATTTCCCATCATTTGCAGCATCCCCAGTAATAGGAGCCACCTTAATTGGGGATGAATGCAAACAATAAATGCACTGACATATTTGACAGTTTACCTAATTAATTATGTTGATGCGTCGTTGAATGATGAAGCCAAATATCAAATGCTGGTTTCAAACTGAAATACATAATTTACATATTCATTAGAGCACTTTTTACCTGTGGCTATTTTGATATTTCTGCTTCTTTTCTTTCTGTCAAATGCTATACAAATGCCTTAGGCTACGTTTATACGGATACGATCTGAACCAAAAATGCAAAAGTTGTTTTGTTCTCACTTTTACTTCTGGATTTAGACAGGCGTTATGGGGGGAAATATGCATCCAAGTGGATGTAAAAGTTTGTGAAATTTCCTATTTCGATTAAGGTGTCTACCTATTTTGTACTGCTTTTCAGTACTTGTCCCATGTCAGCGAATCAGGACAATGTCCCACTTTTTCATTCATTGGCAAAAAAT